>BEHA01003981.1:268412-299879 GCA_002897215.1 Eschscholzia californica subsp. californica
CGGTCAGGCTCAGGCCTCATCCTAGACCTCCAACTAAGAGATTACTAACATAGACTATTGTCCTAACGTAGAGACCTAGAGACCAGTTCAAACATTTCAACTAAGCAAGAGAGCAAAAGGAAGAAGGTCCAAAATATATACAGTACGTCAACAAGTCAAAATACCTGATATTCAGCTCTTTCTGCTAGCAGATGTAAGACTTTGCCAATTTCACGCAACACAAGCATAGTCAAGCGCTCATCCAGTTCAACAGCTTCAATCTCCTCCTGGATCCTTAATATAAGTCTTGAAATTTGATCTCTGGGGGGAACGCTTCCTCGACTGGGAACAGGAAATATAGTATTAACTAAATCTGAAAGTCGACTTAAGCAGAATGCCAAGAAATTTGTCTGCAATACATCAATGGCGGCAATCATTTGAAATTTCCCTTCTGCACTAATAGCAGGTAGAACCCCTTTTACATCTGTGTCGCGTGAAACTCTTTCAAGAAGATTCTCAATCATCGAGTAGAGTTTTGGGTAACCAGCAGTAAATAATTCTTTAAGAAAACTTGATGCAGTAACTGTAGATTTCATTTGGCTTGCAAAGGACTTCACAAGTACCTCCCAAACTCGATCCGTTAAAGTTGGGGCACCCTCCTGAAGAAAGGCTATTAGTTCTAGTTATCAAAAATAAAAACAACTATCAAAAATAAGGAGAACAAAGACATGTACATCATAACCACAAATAAGAGGTTAATATATGCAGCTGGAACTTCAAATCGAAGAGAATGCAGCAATTCAACCTCGACAAGAATAAAAATACTCAAAAGACAAGTTTTATCATCTTTAAAAAGCTGAGAAGAGCTTCACAACCTTGAGATGCATTTACAGTATCTAGTTATAGTGATTTCTTTAATTTAGAAATCTATTTATGATGGAATGTGTTGCAGATCTATGCTTATCAAACTGTGACTAGACCAAGACACAGGAGGATTATTCTTCCATTCTCTTGGTACATCTTTTATGCCCCCAATGGGAAATCATGGTTATAATGAGTTTCTAGAGACTCAGATCATTTGGAACACACTCTAGATGTTAAGCTAACATCTACATAACTAGAGACTCATAATTTTAACCACGACAAACTAAAATTTAACAAGCTACATAAGATTTTCACTTTATATTGCAACCCTCTTACAAAGCAGGGACGATAAATCATCATCAGATCAGAATCTAGACATTTGTAAGAGCTTCAAGAGACCAAGAAAAACTTAGAAAGGGCAAACGGAGTCCATTACATAGAGTCCCCACAACTAATGTTGCCAACGTAATAAACCAAGAAAAACTTGTGAGAAAATCAGTCCGAGACCGAAATCACCAAATGCTTTGACGAACAAACATCTAATTATTCATAATTTATCTTGCTTGTTGTGATTAGTAGGTTGAGCCCCATCATATCTGTTCAGTCATATGCAGCAAACAATACTCGTATATTTACTAGGTTTTCTTCTTGCAACAGTAGGTTTAATACCGTTTGGTCCCATTAGGTGGTTTACCGTATCAAGGACCTAAGCAGTCTGACTCGGCTGACTCAGTCGAGTAACTCGGGACCCGGCTTGGGCTTGGGGGGTAGCCCAACTCGATCCCGGCCGAGTCTTTGAGTCTAGGGTTTGGCCGAGTAACTCGTCTGACTCGACCAAGTCTGAGTAATATTGACGCATCGTGCCATCGAGTCCGGGTGAAACCTCTTTTGTTTTTCTTCCTCCCTTGTTCCCTTCCTTCTTTACTTTTATTCTTTCCATTCTCTCTTCTTTTCCCATTTTTTGTTATTTTCTATGTTTTGAGACTTATATGACATATATAAAGGGAATAGCACATATAGAATTATATAAAACTCAGCCTAATTAAGTTTGAAGCATCTGCAGTAATTTAAATAAGAACTATTATGTTTGAACTGTATTAGCATATAACCTTGACTCGGCCTGCCTGATTCGGCCAATTAACACAGTTCAACTCGGCCTTGACTCGGACTCGGCCCTTTGTCGATTCCGAGCTGGTCCGAGTTTTACAACTAAGTTAAGGACATTAACTGTTCAATTACTAAGAACTCAACAATTCTTTGTTATATATTAAAGCGAATAATGAACACACTACCACAGCAATACTAGAATGAATCAAACATCATACCTGCATAACCTCGTCAAGGAGCAGCACATGAGTGAATGGGTCTCTCTTCTTCGACAAAACACGCTGCAAATGCCAAACTGCCACTACAATAGAATGTATTTGATTCATACAAGTATGCATCCTATGCCAAAGCCCTTCTTTTGCTTTGGCTCCACCACCGGTGCTCCTCAGAATCCCTCTTGGACCAAAACTCACACCTGAAGCTGATATTGCCTTCATTTCTAGGGCAAAACTTATACACTTGATACATTGATTCTTATACTTATTTATCAATGTATCAACAGTCAATCTCAACTCTCCAAGATTATAAAACACCTGTAAACCACTTCCTACCTCAGCTTGATTCAATCCTTCCATTCCTCTCTCTAAAACCTTCATCCCTTCCAATCGTATTTTATTCCCTGTCTTAGAAAGCCAAACTAATTCCTCATCAATGACAGCAATTCCAGAGAGTGACTTCTCCTCACACAAACATTGAATCTCATGATACAACTGTGCTGCCTTGGAGAGATTCATTTTCTCAGGTTCAGATCCACCAATTGCCATCAAATCTCTCAATATTTTCGACAGTCTAAGAACCCTAACTGTAAATTGCAAAAGTTCAATAGTTTGATGAATGCTAGAAAGTTGTACCGTTTTGAACTGGATCTGACTATGAGAATCCGCGATTTCTTGACGAATCCTACGAACAGATGATTGAAGTGTAGAACAACCAGATCGAACAACAGAGAGAGCAGATTCAGCGTCTTTAATAGAAAATAATAGAGATAGGAGATCATCTTGACGAGATAAAACTTCAGATCGGAGTTGTTTATCGAGAAGTCGAATCCCTTCTTCGAGCTTTTCAACACAAGCAGCTGCTGAACCAAAACTTACGGTTTGATTTGCGAAATTGGCATGATGAAAATCAGAAGATAGAAAATGAGAGAAAATTGGATGAGAGGAGAAGAAATCGAGAGGAGAAGATGAAGTAGAAGGTGGATCAGTAGATGAAATCATGATGGATGGAGTGATTAAAGAATTAGTGGAAGTGAAAGATAACGAAGAAAGATTTTGAATTGTATTAAGACTTCTCCTATTTATAGGTTCACATTATGATTAGTTTAACTAACTTTTAAACTAATCAAGCTACTCCTAATTACATTATTAGACTAAAGAAAATAAAACTTCTTTATTACACTCTACTTACACCATTATGCTCTACCAGTCCCCCCTCAAACTAATAGTGCAAGGCAGATCCAAATTTGTCCTTGAAACCTTGGAGAACAAATTGAGAAAGGCCCTTTGTAAAGACATTAACAAGTTGAGCAGAAGAAGCAACATGTGCAAGACGAAGTGTACCAGTCTAACCAGATCCCTTATGAAATGGTAATCAATTTCAATGTGTTTAGTCCTGGCATGAAACACCTGATTAGATGCTAATTGTAGAAACACCTGGCATGAAACACCGGGTTGGGATTATAGACAACCCATGGGTGGTGACAAGAATAAGGTGAAGTGTGACTTGTGTGGATTGATCACAAATGTAGGAATTAATAGGCATAAGCAACATCTTGTCGGTGGATATAGAGATGTAAGAGCATGTTCTAAGGTGCCTAAAGATGTGCAAGAATTGATACAAAAGTATATGACCAAAGCAAATAAAAAGAGAGAAGAGAAGACTCGGTTGAGGATGGGTCAAATTGATGGGGTCAATATTTATAAATCACCTAATGCACCTTATGAGGTTGATGAGGAGTTAGAAGATGATTACATAGATTTAGAGGATACCCAAGGTACAGGTAGTGGTGGAAGTGGGTCGGGGACACCAACTAGTATGATGACTCCAAAACCACCAAAGACACATGGTCAAATGGATAGTTATTTCAAACCAAACCTCACAAAGTTAGTACAACATCCTATTGATAATGTGCATACGAGGAGAAAAAGAGACAATGTGACTAAGTATATAGTTGGGTTTTTTTATGATAACGAGACAACTTTTAATGTAATCAAAAGTCTTATTTTTGCCATGATGATTGAAGCGGTTAGACAGTTTTGGTTCGGGTTTAAAAAATCTCTACTTATCATGTGTTGAGTTCATCTTTTGGTCAAAGCAGTCAATGCCACCAAGACATAGATACATACATTTAAACCCCTTTGGGTTTCTTATGGGTGTACTATTATGACTGATGGACGGACAGATGGAAAAGGTAGGTGCCTCATCATTTTTCTAATGAATTGTCCAAAAGGAAATGTCTTTCTGAGATCACTTGATGGTTTTGAACATGTGAAGGATGCAAAACTCATTTTCAAACTATTGATGAAGTCATTGAGGAAGTGGGTCCCGAGAATGTGGTTCAAGTAAGAGTTTAACCCTTCGTTTACTTTACACACCTTAATGTCTACAAGTCTTTATCATGTATATCTTAGTTCTTATTTTGGCATATTTGACTTGATTGTAGGTTGTAACAGATAATGCATCAACTTACAAGCTTGTAGAAAAGTTGTTGATGGAAGAGAAGAAATAAAATCTCTATTGGATCCATGTACAACACACTGTGTGAATCTCATGTGTAAAGATGTATCAAACATAGCTAGGGTTCACAAAGTTGTACGAGATTGTAGGTATATTGTTGTTCATGTACAACCACAATCAAGTGTTGAATATGACAAACTAAAATTCGAACTTCTTCTTTGTTCTTTCTTCCATCCCAAGATTCAGGAATACAAAAATCCAAAATTAATCTTGAATTTTTTCCAAATCTTATACGGAATATGTTTTTTATATCCAAATCACTACAACTAAAATCCTTATTCTTACTCAACCTTCAACAACAACTACTACGAATCAAGTAATAAATATTGTCAGAATCTCTTGCTTCATAGCTTTATTCAACAACCAACATTCGACATTCTAAAAGGTAATTATTAAATACTCTCTTTATATATTTATATATGTTTGATATTTATAATAAAGTACATTTATACGATTTAGCAAAATCTAAATATTTTCTCTCGCATATTTGTTTGTAATATACTTAGTTTTCAAACTTCAAAGTGGAAGACTCAAACCGATGCACTTATCTCATTAAAAAAACGATGCACTTGATAAGTTTTTTAAGTAAGATGAAGACAAGAATAATGAAAATATTGAAGAGGATGTTACCGATGATAACAACGTGAATGAGGATGATATGAATGATAATCTTAACTAATCTATGCATGATAACACAAACGATAAAGACCTCGCTCACGAAGGAAATGGTCCTTTAAATATTTTTCTTAAATAAACGTAATGAAAATATTCACTGATACTTGTAAGCTTTTGCTATAAAATTTTACAATTTGCTGGAATTGAATGGGCTACATTTTGTAACCTCGCTTCGCCCACCGAAAATTCAAGACCGGTCGGCCCTGTGAAGAGATATAATTAGTCTGGTAATGACGGGAGAAAGGGATAAAAGCCAGAAAAGATAGTGTCCTGAGTGCACATGTGTGGTAGTGGGAAGAAAAAAAGATATTTAATTTGGATCCTTCGACTTCTTGTCTTATTTATTTAGGTCGACTGTTTATTTGTGCACGTACCAAAGTTGATTGCCCATATCCACCTTAGAATTTTGGGGGCCCTTTTAAAACTTCTCTTCATTTTATCTTTAAGAAAAGCTCAAAGTCGATGAACATACTTAGTCTTCAGACCCGATTAAAATTGCTAATATCTTTCTTGATCATTTTTACAAGGCATCAAGAGCAGAACTCATTGACGATTTTCCTGACGCCATTGAGCTTTCAACCCTGACCCCTACTAGCTAACGAAAATAACATGATAGGTGCACCTCCCTTTAAGGAAGAAATCTGACAAACTATTAAAAAGTGAAATCCTATAAAGCACCTGGACCCGATGGCTTTTCGATTCTACTACAAAAAGTGTTGGGAGATAATTGGTGATGAGGTTACTTTGCAAATAAAGAATATTTTCTCTTCAGGGCAATTACCAGGTATACTCAATCATACATTCATAACGTTGATCCCAAAGGTCAAAGCTCCAGAGACGCCAGTTGATTTCAGACCAATATCATTGTGCAATATTATATAGGGTCGTTACAAAAATTCTTACAAATATATTCAGACCACTAATTGGAAATATGATATCCCAAGTACAAAATGCCTTTGTACCTGGACGTCAAATTTCTGACAATATTATTGTGGCCCAAGAGATTTTCCATTCTTTTGCTCATACCTCGGCGAAAGATGGATCCTTTGCTTTGAAAGTAGATATGTCATTTAGAAGATGAAGATGTGAATCACATTTTTCGGACTTGTAGATTCGCAAGGGAAACATGAATGGAAAGTCCATTGAATTTGAGACTCGAAGGAGATACAAGCTACAAGCATACACTCTGTAAATGGATCGAAAGTGAAGAAGATGAAAGAATTATTGCAAAAAAAATTTACGTAACATGGTTCATATGGAAAGCTCGGAATAAATGTGTGTTCGAAGGTATCACCCCATGTAGTTATTCTATTATTAAAGCGGAGACTACTATGTGGAATGATTTCTCAATGACTCACACAAACATAAACTCGGGTAGTGGAGGTCAATATGAATTACAGGAGAAAATACAAGATTGGGTATCACCACCATTGGAGAAGATAAAAATTAATTTTGATGCTTCATATAAGGGGAGGGGGAGCGGCTTTAGCTGCTGTGTGTAATGGGTGTAGTGAATTCATCATGGCTCGAACAAAAGTAACAACTGCGTCCTCGACTTTGGAAGCGGAGGCTAAAGTTGTGTGCCTTGATGGCGAAGGATCTTTATTAGTATGGTTGTATCATTGAAGGAGATGCTCAAATGGCGATTCATGCTTGTCATAAAGGAGAAGAAAAAGTCCATGGAAGATATGAACTATTGTAGTTGAGATTCTGAAGGAGAGCTCCAACATTTTAGATTATTCTTTTGTCTATTGTGTTCGAAATGCGAATCAAGTAGCGCACATGTTAGCGCAGTCTATTTCCAATTTTGAAGTAGAATTTACCGAGGAGATATTACATACTCCGAGCTGCATTGTAAGGCAGCTAGCCATTAAAAGAGCGGGTAGTGCTCTTGAAGTTGATTCTTAATAAAACTAGGCAGAAGCCTATTCTCATCAAAAAAAAAAAAAAAAAGAGGTCAACACTTTGTTGTCCGAGTGGTTAAAGTGTTGACATAATGTAGATGGCCTTTAGGCCATAATTTAGATGGGCTTTAGGCCAGTTTTTGTTTGATTTGGCAGCTTCCGTGCTTATCACATCCTTGATGTATCAACGCCTTGTAATGACTATCGTACGTCCAAGTCAAAAAAAAAAAAAACAAGAGAGAGAGATATGGAGGAATAAGATCAATGGATAGACAAAGAGATTACTAAAATATTCAAGGTTGGAGATATATTAATAATATGAGTTTTTAATCACTTGATTAATAAATTTTCTTAAGAAAAACTATCTTAGTGATAATGTAACTTCCAAAACATAATCACCAACTTTATCATATAAATTCCATATACAACTTCTCATTGTTCTTCAAAACAAACTTCAATTATAAAATTAACCATTACATAGAACTACATAACTTACATAATCACATCATAGATCTAGGTTTAGATAGAAAGAGGAAATAAAACACTAAAACTCCATCCTTTTTACAACTACCCAAAATCAAACAGGAGGTATCTGACCTAACTGAACATCTTTATCTCCACCCATCCTCACATAAGAAAGCTCAAGATGCTCAGCCAAACCAGACCTATCAATACTCTCATGGTGATAAGCTTTACAGACAAAGTATAAAACAGTTTGGGTCACAAGTGAAAGAAGAACCAAAACTACCAAGAACAAGTAACAAAAAATCCCTAAAAACACTTTCCCTACCAGCTTCACTGATTCCCCTCCATTAACAACCACTACAACAAAAAGTACTAATAACCCAAGAAAACAGATCCCAATCTTGACAAAAATTGCAGAAGAAACCCATATCTTACCCTTAATCAAGTTCTTGCTTTTCTTCAATGCTTTAAACCCATAATTATTTTCCAAAACTGAAATCACACAAGCTAAATTCCAAACTAAACACATATAGATCAACCCAATCAAGTAAAGAAACCCAATAATTAGGGCAACAATCACGTACACAGTTGTACGATTTGAACTTTCACCACTTCTAATAATAATAATGGCAAGTAAATATAAAACCCCAAATGTGATTAATGAGTAAATAACCACAGTGATGAAAATACATAAGAAAGTAACAATCAATCTTTTCCAAACTTTAGGAACAACTTTCATGATATTTTTGAAAGAAATTTCTTTATGGGTATAGATTGAAGCAACAGTATAGATCACAGCAGAAGTTGAAAGAAGAGAGAAGATCAAGAGTAATATTGAGTAAATTGCTCTGATTATCCATAAAGCAATCCTCTGAGATGAAATTCTACTATGAATCTTAGAGTAAAGAGAAGTTCCTGTTTGAATCACAACTAGGGTATTTTTATTATGATTGATTTTGGTGTGTATGAAGTTGGTAATTTGGACTTCAGATAAGTAAATGATGGATAAAGGAAGAATTAGGGTTAGGGTTAATTGAATAAAAATCTTCTTCCAAGAAGCTACAATCTTGAATGATTCTTTGTAGATACCAAAAACACCCAAGGATTGAAGTTGATCTGGGTTACTTTCCATGGCAGCAATTTCTAGTGAGAGAAAGTAAAGAAGATTAATTTGATGATGTTTTGAAGGAACTGATAGAAGAAAGAGAGATTTTATAAAGGGGATGAAACGATAAAGATGCAATTTTTTTGTAGATGATAATCTAACGGTTATTAGTGGAGCCAAACTATGATCCAACCGTTGAAAATGAAGAAGGATATTTTGTGTGAAGTTTGTTTATTTTGACCAGAATTGAAATCCCTTTTACTCGTCGAAAAGAACTTTGGTTGACCTAGTTGCTGTCTAGTGGACGCGTCAAAAGCGTGTGGGTAAGTAGGTGTCTGCAGTTAAAAGACTTTATGGTGGTAGTTTAGGAAAAGCGCCACTAGTGGGTTTTAAAGGCGGCTCCTTCCTTCTCATCACCTCCAACTTTGTCATGAAAGAGAGGCCTTTAAAAACTTCCCAAATATATATGGTACAATCTTTTTAGGTGAAAAGTATGATTTTTTTTTTCTTGTATTCACAGCTTATTCTCTGCATCCGCACACATGTTGGCGACTGATCAGTTCTTTTTCTTGTTCTCTTCGTTCGCACCACTATTGCCGATTGGCGGACTACCACCACCTCTAGTTATTTCTATCTCTCCATCACTGTTCTAGCGAAGGGTTTTATTTTTTCTTCATCAGAGCTCGCGTTTGGTTTGGGTATAATCTCCCCACTCGAATACGTTTGTTTAGAGAACATTTCCTAAACTAGAACACGAAATTGTTTGGGGCTTCCCCCAAATCAAACGCGTTTCCGACGAAGGGCGCCATCTCACTAGCCTGAGAGAGATTAGTGGTGGTGAGAGGAGGTGATCAGAAATAAGAAGATGTGAATTTTTCTTAACCCTTGTTACCCCGAAGAGAAAAGTGAAAAAAATTGTGTACCCATCACAAAATGATTGGTTGTTCATTTGTCGTTTCAATTTTGTATCTATAGTCAAACGTTAACACTTCACAAAATTCCAATAAAATTTTGTGTTCTTCAATAGAGAAAAAGATTGATTTGCGGCTGTCATGGTTTTGTCCTCATCCTAGTGTTGGTACAAAATGTAACCGGTCAGACTATCGAGGTTGTCACCAATGTTTCAAAAAAACAAGACATAAGATCGTATGTTTTTAATTTTAAAGTATTTTTCTTCCTATATAGATGAACCACAAAGATGAGCATGTCAATATAGTTATACAAAATGCACTAAAAACTGCAGGAAGAGAAAACAAAGAACACTGTTTAAATGATATCAAATTTCTCTAACAAATACCAATTTATGTTCATGAGATGAAAAGCAAGAAAAAAGGTACATGAGATAAAAACTCTTGAACAAAGAAACAATTAAAGAATAAGAATGAATTACGAATAACCACCGATAAAAACAACCCTGTATATTATAGTAATCGACATTTGAAGCAAATCCTTTCTTATAATTATACCACCATAAAAAAGGTTTTGTTTTTCGACCAAATTCATCACTTCTTCACTGAATCTTCCTTCTTATAATTATACCACCATCAAAGAAACCACAATTTCATCTTTTTTTTCTTGGCCGTGACATCAAAACACGATAGATATATAATTTATTTTATGTTCTCATCTTATAATTAAATTGAAGTTTATAACATCTCTAATATGTTTCATTGAAAACATAGGTGTTTTTCTCTTTAAGTTGTAAAATTGATTACGGAACCGATGAGAAACGAATGGTTGAATGATAATTTACTTGCATAGATTGAAATAGATGTATTTGATATTATAAGTGATGAAGTTATTATGCAACGATTTCGGAAGATGAAAATTGCCGAAGACAACTATAAATATGTAAATATGTAAAAAAAAATTATGAATTAATAAAAGTCATTCTTTTATAGCAAGTAAATTTGTTATTTTCTCATAAAAAAAAAAAAAGTAAATTTGTTATTTCTTTTAACTTAACTGTGCCCCCACATCACAAAAATCCGGGCTTCGACACTGAATGGTGGTGTTTGGTGAAAATAATAGGAGATGAAGAAAAGAAGTAAACAACTAACTTTTGAAGTTTAGCTCTTAAAATAATATACGTTTTAATCCCAACCATTAGTTTGGATGACTTAGATTTAAAACAGACCCTTTAAAGTTATAACAAAAAGTTTTGGATCTTCAAAGTTTTAATAAAATGGTTGCAAAACTTAATGATCTATAACTTTTAATGTTCCGGATCTTTAAAAGTTTAAGCATTTATATGCTAGAGCGCTTAAGAGTTCTGAGACCTTTGGAGGTCCGAAAAAAAAATGTAGTAAAAAGGTCTTAATGAGTAACATGTTTTAATGACTTTCTTGAATGATATCTCTTTTGTTGTAAAGATGAAGATGTAGAAGGTGTAGACGATGGCGGAAACCAAGATGAGAAATTCGAGGACAAAACCAAAGGAAATAATATCATTGCTCCTATTTCCAAGAGCTAGGTTCATCATCTTACCGAAAACCTCCATATCTATGCTTTTTTCCTTCTCCAAAATTTTACTATGGGTGTATGAAAGAATGCGTGATTAATATTACTAATTTGATTGTTGTTGGGAACTAATTTAAATGAATCGGTTAAGGTTAACATGCTTAAAAGTACTAGTTCTAATTTAAATGAATCGGTTAAGGTTAACATGCTTAAAAGTACTAGTTTTAATTTAAGAGAGGTTAATTAAATAGAAGACTTTGATAAACTTAAAATAACCAACTTGGATATCACATTTATAAACGTAATAGTAACTAGTTTCTTGTGGAGAATTATATCATTTACATCATGGGTTATACTTATACTCACACAATCAATAGAATGAAATCACTGCAAAGATAGCTTCTTAGAACAGACAACAGACCATCTATATCTATATTTAATTAATAACTAACATTATACTCACACTTCTCAACTCTCAGAGTATAAATGGGTTGAGTTTCTGTGTAATCTTCTCAAATTGAAGGGTGTTTGATTTTTGCACTTATTAAGTGATCTTCCACTTAACAAGTGAATATCACTTGTAAGTGGGGTCAAAGTAAGTGCAAAAACGTAAGCTCCAACTTCGAATTTATTTTTTTGCACTTATTTTTTAAGTGCTAAAAAAAACATATTTATCGCTTCTCCGAATATAATAATATGATTATAACGAAAAAGAAAATCTTAAAACAATTAATAACTAAAAAATCTTTATATGATTTTAGCGATGACTCTTTTCCTTCTTCACTCATCCTTCGTCTAAGTTTTTCTCTTAAATTTTTTCACATATCTTCCTTCATCAAACTCCATGATGCAACATAAGTTTTTTCACCTTCATAATTTTTAATTATTTGAGGTTAATGTTTTCAACACAAAGTATTCATAAATCGTAATTCTCTTGTATCCAACCTCGCGAGCATAATGAATTAGTATGAAATACTAAAATGTAAATACTTTAAGGTCAAAATAGTCAATTTCTTATTTTTATGACATTTAGAATTATATAAAAACAAAAATCAAACACTTAGAAGTGATGGAAAACAAACGTCACATCACTTACAAGTGATATCACTTACTAAGTGATTATGCCTCTATCTCATCAAAAAAAAGAAAAGTGATTGCCTCATTTGAGAACACATATAATTTTTTTCATGAGCTTTTTTTCAACCCTTAAATATAAGGGTTTTTATGATAAGTTATTTTGGTCGTTTGGTATCTCAGGATAAAAGAGTTTTTTTTTATCTTTAAAACATAAGGTTACATTTGGTATAAAAAGCTAAACTTAATCTAGAGAAATGAACATTATCTAAAAGATAAATTACACAAACATGAGTTAACATCAATCTTGATTCTTGAACCGTTTTTTAAAACTCAATAATAATTAACAAATGAATAAATTAGAACTTTACCATTTGGAACAAGCATAAATATTGGTAAGGCAGGAAGAGAGGGAGTTCTTAAAAGAACACAAGAAAAAAATATGGAGTAGGGTGTTTGTGACGCCCCGTGTTCCGAATCACGGTTTGCCCGGCAGTTTATAAAAGAAACTCGGTCTAATACTAACTCAAACCAGTTTCAAATATAAACCCAAGCCAAAACTCTCATTACGGGTTACAAATCAAGAACAAACACAGCGAAAAATCAAATATAGTTTAAACCTTTTGAAAATATGCTCGGAAAATATGTAACCCAAAATAGTTTTCATAAAGAGAAAAACAACTTGAATTAATGTTTTTGAATAGTTCACAGAAAAGACTGAATTTGGACAGAGTCTCCTCTATAAATTGAACATATCAAACCTGAAAAAACCTGTCAAACATTCATACATATCTCACAAACTTCTAAATAACAATAGAATCAAATAAAAAGTGATAATGTGCATACTATTTACATGTGTACAATCGCAAACAAGTGAGAGAACAATCCTAACTATTCTAGATGATACATATATAATATTAACGTTGTGATTATGTTGAAAAAATAATAGAAATTATAATCTTACATAATGTGAGCCGTCGAAGTAAACTATGTCACTCCGGGTCACCAATACCTGCAACTGAACAACAACAAATAGGAATGAGATAACCCGAAGGTCAGCTCAGTAGGATACCTAGACATCCTACCCGCACCACACACATCAACATTTTAATACATTAATAGTTATAAGTGTTACATATATACAGAGATATCAATATGCACATGAAGCAAAGCAATATAGCAAGATAATTCTTCTAGCTTACCAAGATCACGACTGAATACGCCCTCAGTCGGGGTCACCTACTATTCGGCTAGGAAGAACCGGTAGGCCTTTGTTAGTGCGTAGGCAGGCGGCGCCTTATCGAACGTTTGACTACTGCAGTGTACACATGGATCCACGTAATACCCCGGTAAGAGCTTCCGTAACTCTCCCTTCGTCATCATCGCCCATCGGGCTGGCTTGTGATCTCAATACGCATCGAATAGTAAATCTCACCCAAACAATGATATGCTTAGAATATGTCATGACTTACCCAGACGACTATAAGAGTATAGTCGCTTAGTAGAGCCATATACTCACGGCGATACAATTATCTCGTCTTGAGGCGCGTCCTATCTCCGGCCAGATCTGACGCTTCCTCGCAAGGTAACTCATTGACCATTCGAAGAATACCCAAACATATGCATGAACCTATAATAATATTAAATGATCTGATAGGCTCCCAAAGCTACAAGAACAGAGCCCTCCTAACAAGTCCCATCAACCGAAGGAGAAGAGCGTTCTTGTGTCTCAAGGTAGGGTAAACCCTGTTTAAAGCCAAGCTTTTACAAGTTTTCACTTTCAGGGATTAAGTATTTTCTTTTAAGAAAACTTGGGTAAACACCCTCTTTCGGTTCGGTGAAACATTGTACGTATCAAACACAAGACATTACAGAATTCAAACCACACTTACCAGTGGCTTAGCAGAATAAATAAACAAACATGGCACTGGTCAGTCCCCTAATCACTCCAAGGGTCGGAATACCACAACTCCCAATCTCTCTCGGACCCCATTCCGGGTAAACAAGAATGGTCGTTACCAAACGGCAGGCCACACGCACCGAGTGTAACCCTTAACATGAATTCATGGCTAATCCATAACAGAAATATAAACAAGGGGACCAACCAATGCCCGACGTCAAACAATCAATACACGTAACACAGATCAAGCGATTCCGCCTCCATGTTATACACGCAGCTCAAGCGATTCCGCCACCACGTGTTTACAATTCACACAAAACGATCACACAGATCAAGCGATCCCGCCTCTATGTGATAATTTTTCAGAAAAACCAATTTGTTTTGAAAAGAGAAACATCCATAACATATAGCACACCACTACATTCATATCATACCATATCATATCATAAATTGAACTAGAGAACTATAAAAAGAAGAAAAAATGACTATATATTTATATAATGGTGAAACGGGGAATACCCGTGCTCCAAGTAAGATTCATAGGATCCTACCTCTTTGCGCTTCCAATGATGCTCCTGAGTAAGCTCCACTTCTCCTCGAGCTCCCTATTGCAGTTTATTAGTCCAACTGGAATATAAAAAGGCAAAACGGTCATTTGACAGTTACATAACTGTCAAGAGTCTTCTTGCAGAGCAAGAATGCATAAAATGAATGAACTAGACTAAGAATGTTCTATCCGCACTATAGAGATCACATAAACATTCCGCCGGATACCTGAAATTCATACCCGGATACCTGAAATTCATACAAACCAACCAACCAACTTCCCATAAACTCTATTTTACATTTCCGAGTCTTCATAAGCTGACAAATTATATAACACACCAAATACCATGAATCTTGAACTATCAAATCATAAAATGAACCCAATGTCACGAATCCATAACTCAACCTATCCATTTATGTGAAATATGACAAAGTTCGGGTAACCATCTCTATTCCAACTCACTTCCAAAACTATTCCAAATATGAAATTCGAGCAATAAAATAATTCGGCAGCAACCCGTCTATATATGGACAGCCCAAAATAGTCCACAATATCCTAAACACGATCCCGAACATAAATCATTCGAAGAAATATAACTATATCTATCCCAAATAGCTCTAAATTACGAACCCAAATAGCACCATTTGTTTCTTTATGACCCCAACTTAGCTTTTTTTCTTCTTTTCTTTTTCATCCCACAACTAACCATGAAGAAACTACATGACCCAAATTAATTCGATTATGAAGAAAATTATCGGAAATAGGAGATTGCAAAACTATGTCCGATCTTTACGTGTGACTAGCCAAAATTCATTATTTTTCGAGAACTATCAGATGAGCTGCCCGAATCAACTAAAATAAGTATCCAAAATAAACCACTACCCTGCTTGACGCTCTAACTCGTCCGATTCTCCGACTCGAAGGTCAGGGCGCTACAGTGTTGAAGACTAATGACTGTTGAAAATACTCCTTTGAAGACCTAAAACCCCATTTCCAAGCTCAAGATGGTACATGAACACAAGATAGGGTTTTTGATATACAAAATTAAAAATATGTAGAATAGGGTGTTCTCTTTTATCTCTTTAAAGAGGGAGTTTCTCTCTTCATAAAGAAGGTTTCTAGAGAGAGGAAGTTCTGATCTAATGAGAAAATAACAAGGTTTTCTAATTTATTACCTCCATTAATCCAATTGGAAGTTCTTGAGTTGAATTAGATCATCTAGGCCTTAAATTTTCAATTAAACTAGTATGTAATCCAATCAAATATTGAATATGTTACCAATGATCAATTGATTTTCTTTTGTTAAAGGAACACAAATCAACAGATCACCATTCAAGTTTGTTCAGACATGAACGGTTCCAAAACTAATGGTTGTTTGCCATTGAAGATCAGTAAAGTATGAGTAACCTTCTCAAAACCTTAAATTTTTAATGTATTGAAGAAGAAGGAAGCAAAGAGGGGAACACTGTCTAGCAGTGAGAATAGAAAAAATTATTTCAAAAATAAATTTGGGTTTCACAAAACTCGTTGTTTTCCGTGAACGGCTCCGCCTGATAGCTTTATGAAAAAGCTATTAGCAGAAGCCAAGAATTTCTGGCTTCTGCTTTTTAGGGATTATGGACTTTTAGAGCTTAAAACAAGTTGTAGCTTATTTTACCCACACGCCACACACTTCAACAAGCACTTAAAAATAAGCTAAAAGCTAGCTTTTAAGCCGAACCAAACGAGGCCAGTAAGTGGTAGCACTTATAAGTGCTAAAAAATCAAACACCCTCTAGTTTCCTATTGACCTAGGTCGTTCATAAACTAGTGGAAGGTAATACGAAGACCCAAACTTTGACTAAACCCTAAACCCTATAAACAAAAATGATATATCATGGGGAGATTTTACATTAGGCTGAAATTATGATCTAATGGCATTTTCTCACGCCACTTTACCTGGAAAGTGAGTGAGGAAAATAAACCTTTCAATACAGAAAAAAAAAAAAGGAAAATGAGGCGACTTTTAAATAATGTTTGGGTTCATAGTCCAAAAATCTACACCTAAACACACATTTAGTCCACCCATGCTCTCATAAGAAAGCTCAAGATGCTCAGCCAAAGCAGAGCTATCAATACTGACATGGTGATAAGATTTACAGACAAAATATAAAACAGTTTGGGTCACAAGTAAAACAAGAACCAAAACTCCATGGAGTAAGTAACAAAAAATCCCTAAAAACACTTTCCCCACCAACTTCACTGATTCCCCCCCATCAACAACCACTTCATCAAAAACTACTAATAACCCAATAAGACAGGTCTGAAGCGGCACAAAAATGGCAGAACAAACCCATATCTTACCCTTAATCAAGTTCTTACTACTCTTCAATGCCTTCAACCCATAGTTCTTTCCCAAAATTGAAATCACACAAGCTAAAATCCAAACTATAAACATATAGATAAGCCCAATCACGTAAAGAAATACAAGAATTAGAATAAGTATCAAGTACAGAGTTTTTTGATTTGATTTACCACGTGGTCCAATAATAAAGGCAAGTAAAAGTATAAACCCCAATGCGATTAATGTGTAAGTAACCACAGCGTAGAAATACCATAAGGAAGTAACAGTTGATCTTTTCCAAATTTTAGGAACAACTTTCATGACTTTTTTGAAAGAGATTTCTTTATGAGTATAGATTGAAGCAATAGTATAAATCACAGCAGAAGTTGAAAATAGAGAGAAGATTAAGGTGATGTTTGTTTTTTCAATTTGTCAGATCTGAAATCTAAATTGATCCCCAATTCAGATTTCAGATGTTTGGTTTTTCTATTTAAGAAAATCTGAATTATTGTCTGAATGACTTGGATGTCTGAAATAGCTGAATAAAGGCCCAATTTTTTCAGACTTCAAAACAAGTCTGAAATAGGATGCTACCATCTGAAAATATTCAAAAGACAAATATACCCTCATAAAAATGAAAGTAATATTTTTCAGTCTCATCTTCAAAATCCACCACCACCGACCACCACCACCACAACCGACCACCACCACTACCACCAAATAAAAAAGAAACCCTACAAAACTAGAAATTCATATGATTGCTCTTCAAACCTTCATCTTCTTCATCTCTTTCTCCTTTGCTACTTTTAATACAACATTATCAGACCCTTTTCACCTAGTTTATCAGACCCTAAATTCATATCTCTGAAAGAATTTCAAAATCCCAACATAGAAGATGATCTTCTCCTTCGTCACTTTGTGTATCGTCTTACGTGTAGATCTTCAAGGGTTTTCAGTTTCTTTACCATATTCTCTTTCGTCTAGATCTTGAAGGGTTTTCTATTTCTTCAACAAATCCCCCATCACAAACATAACTAAGATGGTTGTGGTTCTTCCAAAAACCCTAACCATGAATATCCAGTTGAATCTAAGGAATTGGGGGAAGTAAAGAGGTAAGAGAGAGAGATAACAAGTAGTAAGAAAGAGATAGGGTTTGTGTTTGTGAATTGGGGAAGAGGAGGAGACGGCAGATTAATAAGGAGCCAAGATAAATGGAATTTTTTTTTTTTTTTGATGAAGGAAGATAAATGGAATGAGGGTTATAAAATTTGGAGGTCATTTTGTACCCAAGTCCTTTATATATATAAAAGGGTATCAATGTCAAAATCAAAATTCAGATCCAGCCATTCAGATCAAAAAACAAACATTCTAACTTATAAATTAATTCAGCTAATTCAGATTCAGCCAGTTCAGATTCAACCAATTCAGATTCAGACTAAAAAAAAAAACAAACAGCACCTAAGAGTAATTTGAAGAAAATTACTCTGATAATCTAAAAAATAACCGCTTGAGATGAAATTCCACTATCATGATAAAGAGAAGATCCTGTTTGAGTCAGACCTGGGGTATTTCTATTACTGATTTTGGTGTCAATGGAGTTGGAAATTTGGTTTTCATGTAAGGTAAGGATGGAGAAAGGGAGAATTAGTACTAGGGCTATTTGAATAAAAATCTTTTTCCAAGAGGCTATAATTTTGAATGATTCTTTGTAGACACCAAAAACACCCAAGGATTTAAGTTGGTCTCGGTTACTTTCCATGGCAGCAATATCTTATTGAGAGAAAGTAAAGAAAGATTAATTTAATGATGTTTTGGATAAACTGATAAAAGAAGAGAGATTTTATAAAGGGGATGATGAAGATTTAATTTTTTTTTTTCAAGGAAATTGAATGGAAAGAAGGGTATTTTTTGTGAAGTGGAATCAATATAGATAATATGTTGAATTGTATAATCTAATCGTTATCAGCGAAGACAAACTACCGTATAAATGTTGAAAGTGAAGATTGATATTTTTTCCGAAGCTGAAAATCTATATTGAAGTGGTATCAATAAATTTGGATATTTTATACGAGCTTAAGACAAGTCCAAAATCATGCTCGTTTATGTACATAAGTGGAGTTTGATCATTCTCTAGTGTATCTCGAACTACTCGTGAACAACTCGTTTAACATACTATTTATAATAGTGTAATACATAATTACATATTACTATTGAAACTTGTACGTGGAACATCAACCATTACAAAATTATTGGAATATGAATCATTAATCATTATTGTTGTGTCACAAATGATAAGTGAAGTATTTTGATAATTTAGGAAGTTGCTTTCATTTGAAATATTTTGATAAACGAATTTAAAACAATGCGAGCTTGAGCTCTTTCAAACATATACGAGTCGAGCTCGAGAAAATGGACAATTACTCAACCGAATTCGAACTCGAACTCGAGCAGACAGTCAAAGACACTAGTCGAGCTTGAACATCTTACTACTCGAATCCAGAGACGTACCTATTAATAGGCCAGGAGGGGCCATGGCCCCCTGGCCTTTAATGATTCTTCTCTACTGTCTTATTGAAGGCCTTAACTCTTTCCATTTAAGTTTTTTTGGCCCCCCTTTAACATAACCCAAAATTTAAACCCTACCATCTAGTAACCCACGGACAGTACCTATTATTCTATTAAAGGCTTTAAAAAGTTTTTTAGACCTCCTCTTAGCACAATTCAGAGCTTAAATCCTACCCACCCATTAACCTATGTACCTAACCTAATTTTTCTTGATTTCTACCGCCCAATTTCCATCAACTCCATTAATAATCGAATTGTCTACCACAATTCATTTCCACACAGTGAATGATCTAATCTAATTACCTTCACTTTCAAGTTCCAACACCCACATCCACAATTACTCCAAATTTTAATTTTATTATTCTTATTAACAGGTAAGTTTATTGGAGATTATTTTAACTAGGGATGCCGTTTCATTTGGCTAGCGAGAGCAATCATACTATTAATGACGATCTAAAAGTGTCATCGATTAGGTGAGCTTTTAGTTTCTAAGAGGAAAAATTACAGTTTTTTCTCTCAAAAAGTACACCCTAAAAAATCTCCTACAATCAGAGAAAAAATATTGACGGGACAGAAGGAGTTTCAAGTTCTAATACTAAAACTCCAACTACAGATGCGCCCCCGATGAAATCTCTGAGAATTGAGTAGAATAGTTCGACCCCCCTCTAACAAAAATTCTGATTCCGTCCGTGGTCGCATCGACTCGGTCCGAGTACACATCTAGTCTGTACTGGTTGAAAAGGACTTTGGTTGACCTACTTGGGGTCTAGTGGACGCGAGTACGCTACAAAACCGTGTGGGTAAGATCTGCAATTAGAAGACTTTATGGTGGTAGTTTTGGAAAACCAAAACTTTAAGGGTGTGTTTGATATCTCCTATTTTCATGAAAATATAAGAATTTATAAGGAAATGGGCATTTCCACCGTTTGATACGAAGTGCAATTTCATGGCTTTAATTCCATAGGGAATCTATTTCCACGAAATAGTCCACTTTTAATTCCTTGCTCCCCCTAGGGATTAGTTTCCGTGGAAAATCAAAATAAAAATATTTTAATATATTTGGATACTTAAAACTTAATATTTATCTCTATATATGTTCTAAAGGACATTTTTACCCATAAAATTTAGCAAAATAAACTTTTACTTATACATTGGACAAATGGAATTTTTGTCCTTCTTACCAAATAACATTTTTATCAAAGTTGTCAAAATGACATTTTGGCTTTATATAGTCAAAATTACATTTTTACCCTTTTATAATATCAAATTGACATTTTACTGTTATGTTGTCATAATGACATTTTGCCCTTTATATAATTTGACAACATAAGGGTAAAAATGTAATTTGGACAACATAAGGAGGAAGATGTCATTTTGGTAAGATAAGTGTAAAAATGTCATTTTGACTACATAAAGAGTAAATAAAAATTCTTTATTGAATATTATATTCGTAGAAGTTAGTTGTGAACCAAATAACAGAGTTCGTAATTCCACAGAATAATAAATGACTACCAAACGAAATAACTCTTATTTCCACGAAACTCTTTTATTTCCATAGAATCATTTCTCTAATATCAAACACAACCTAAGGGAAGATTTAAAGGCGCCATGGGTTTTGAAGGCGTCTCCTTCCTTCTCATAAACTCCAACTTTGTCCTATAAGAGGTGCCTTTATAAGTAACAGGGGTGCGTTTTAAAACTTCCCAAAATTTTATGGTACTAAAAGTTTTGGTTGAAAAATATGATTCTTTTTTTTTTTTTTGGAGAAGCACATGTGCTTCACCAAGTTTTAATAATCGATTTTCACAAATCCCCACTTTTCATATGTTATTACTATTTGGGGGATTGGGTGAACCGTCCAAAACGAGGGAGGAAATAGGCTTCCCATCCTAGGTTGCCAATAAATGAAAGCCAGGTCCAAATAGTCAGAGGCCCACGCGAAAGTACCGTAACGTCCTTGTTTTTTCATCAAATTTACGAAAGCTGCGACCTAGAAATTTACGGAATTGTCACTCTGAAAAATCACGAGATTCTCCACTCCGCGTTTTACTTTCTCTCTCTACTCTTTTACTTTCTCTCTCTAATTCTCTTTCCAGATTCATCTAGAGATTTAACCAATCAATCTCTAATTTAACTAATTTCTAACTAATTTAGAAGTTTTCTCTTTCCAATCTCAACAAATTCCTCTCTTTTTAATTTTTCTCTTCAATCTCAACAAATATTTCCAGATTGGTTCAAATTTTTTTTTTTTTCAGATTTGTTTCTTATCTCAAATTTTTAATTTTTCCAGATTAGTTCAAATTTCGAATTTTCTTGTGTACTAGACACTTTTGTACCGAGAATTTTCTTGTCTACCGGAAATTATTTTATTTACTGGGGATTTTCTTGTGTACTAGAAACTTTTGTACCGGAAATTTTCTTGTGTACCGGAAATATTTTTATTTACTAGGAATTTTCTTGTATACTATACACTTTTGTACTGGAAATGTTCTTGTTTACCGGGAATTTTTTTATTTACTGGGAATTGTATTGTGTATTAGACACTTTTCGAACTGGGAATTAAATTATATACCGGGAAATTTTCTTGTGTACCGGAAATTATTTTATTTACTAGGAATTTTCTTGTATACTAGACACTTTTGTACTGGAAATGTTCTTGTTTACCAGGAATTTTTTTATTTACTGGGAATTGTATTGTGTACTAGACACTTTTCGAACTGGGAATTAAATTATGTACCGGGAATTGTTTTGTGTACTACCAATTGGGTTATGTACTAGACATTTTTGTACTAGGAAATTTTCTTGTATTCTGGAAATTTTATTGTTTACAGAGAAAGTGTAAAATAAAATGAAAGTATTTGAGAAAATAAAGTAGTATTTGATTCAAAAGGTAAAAAAAAAAAACTTGAGAGAAATATGATAAAGAGGGAAGGAAAATCTCGAGATAAATCTAAAATTTGAAAATGAAATCCATCCAGATAAACTTTAAGATTTAAAAAAAAAACTTCTGAAAAGAGAGATAAATTAACCGTAAATTTATTAGAGAAATTAGGGGGAGAGATAAAGATCTTGGCGGAAATGTGTGGACGGTATCCTACAATTTCGCCAAAATTTTTGGAAAAAATGGCGCAATAGGAAAAATTTGAGAGATAATGGAAGAGAAAAACTGAGAAATTTTAGAGAGAGAAAGAAACGGAAAGAGGGAAGGAACGAAAGTAGTGACTCTCTTAAGGTTTTAGAGAGAGAAAGAAAACGAGAAGACAGAGTTTGCTGGACGAGATCCCCAAATTTCGAATTTTCAAAAAATTTACTTTCCCGCGTTAGATTTTCAGAATTTCCCGTCCAGGGGCAAGAAGGGGAGAAAAAAATAAAAACTAGGGAATAATGAGTTGTCCCTGACATTTGGACCTGCACTCAATATTTTGACAAGTTTGGATTTTTTTGGGTTTTACCCCCCCAAAATTTGGACTGTTTACTCAAAAATCCATTACTATTTACACTAGGTTTTTTCAAAATTAACCAAAAAAGCTGTAAGTTCTTGTGTAAAGACCAGTTTACCCTTTTGATATATAAACTACATTTGTTGGGGAATCTGGAGTAATAACAAAATGGGCACATGTAACATAAATGGGAGGGGTTTCTAACCCTCCCAAATTTTTTTTTTTGAAAACCATGTGAAACTTTTTTTTCATTCATAAGTGATAAAATCGCATTGTTTACATGGATAAAATTGTTATTTCTCTCTTCCAACTTCATGAGAGTTGCATACCTTTAAATACAAAGTGCCTCATGAATAAGAGCGAAATTGGACTAGACACCGACTCAATAAAAGACCCTAATGGTCGAAAGATGAAAGGATCCTATAGATCAAGGATGAAAAAACCCTAAAGGTCAACAAAATATCACATAATACAAAAAGAAAATACTAAAAAATACATCTCCATCGCTGTCGCCGGAAGTCCACCAATGTCGCCGGAAAACCGCCATAGTCGCCGAAAAACCGCTATCATCACCAGAAAATCGCCATCACCATAGAAAAAATCGTCGTCATCACAAAGTACACCACCACCAACACCTTCCGCATTAAACACATCCATCTTCTTCATTACTTCACACCACCGCCACCACACCACGACTGAATCATAGAGCCCGCCACCACCACCACCACCACCACTTAACACACCACTAGATCGGTTTCATAATCATGTTTAGGCATGAAAGCTTGAGGAAGAGCATCACCAATTATTGCCAAATCTAAATCTAGGGTTTTCGGATCAAAATCGGATCAGTTCTTTTACCCCATTAAAAACATAAAATTTGACTAAGCAAACTTAGGGTTTCATCATTTCATGGAATTGAATCTAGGGTTTTCTGATAAATCTAAGGTTTCTTGATCAAATGTGATTTGGAGATCTAGAAATGAAAGGTAAAGGGACTGGAATCTAGGGTTTTTCCTGATACTAAGGGAGATCACAAACAAAGTGTAATCAACATCCATGAAAAGTAACCATTCCTTCCATTGTTGGTGATAAGAGAAATTGACATAGAAGAGGATACAGAGAAACAGAAAAATAAGAAGACATAGAAGAGGAAACTCCGGCGAAGTGACGCGCTTCGCCGGAAAACTAGAAATCGATCTCTTTTTCTCTCTCTAGGAAAACAGTTGTGCAGAGAAAAGAGTGTTTTTGTTATGAAACATCGAAGCTAACCCTCCCAATTGAAACCCCTCAATTGATACCTAAAACTCGGAATGCATCCTAGGGTCAATTCCTGCCAAATTCGAGTCCCTTCTCAATACAGGATCCTCTCTCTCTCTCTTGGTTAGATTTCGGCTGATCCAAGTATATAGATTTCGACTTGATCACTTCTACGGTTTAATTCGATTCTGAATTCAAGCTTCATCATATCCTTTTGAAAGCTGTTGTTATGCTGTTGATAGAAGAAAACCAAGGTATAACTATATAATTATCATTCCATCTTGAATCCAGGAAGTGGGTGAATTAGCAAACTCTGTGATTCGATTTCCGCCATTAATGGACTACTTCCTTCGCCACACCTCAAATTTCGATTAAAATCAATGTCCGTAGATCGAAGATACGTGTCAAAATCTAGGCATTTTAGTTTTTTTTTTAAGTCTGGTGTATTTTGTAATTGAATTATTAAAACTTGGTGTTATCTGTAAATTGGCAAGAAAGTCATTTAAAAAGTATGTAGTTAGATTTAATAGAACGTCGTGTAAAAAGTAATTATAAATAAAAAATGGGGATTTGTGAAAATCGATTATTAAAATCTTGTGAAAAACGTAATTCTCCCTTCCTTTTTTTCAAGTTTTCACATCTTCTTCTCCGCATGGCACACATGCTGGTGACTAATCAATTCTTTTTCCTCTTCTCCTTGCACCACTACCACCAATGGTCGATTACCACCAACTCTGCTTCTCTCTATCTCTCTATCTCTCCATCTATCTTCCGGCAAAAGGGAGAGTTTTCTTCGTCGCGAGTTCCCGAGTTCCCGTCTCGTTTGAGCATAATTTTCCGCTCCATATTACGTTGGTTTAGATACGTTTCCTAAACTAGAACACGATATAGTCTGGGGCCTCCTCCAAATGAAACGCGGTCCCGATGAAGGGGGGCATCATAGAGATAGAAAATGGTGGTGGTGACCGGAGGAGAGGAAGAATAAGAAGATGTGAATTTTTCTTAAGGGTCGCTGGTATTACGAAGGACGACCCTTGTTGCCATGAAGAGAAAAAGTAAAAATGGTGTATCCATCACTAAAAAATGATTGGTTGTTCAGTTTTCGTCTCAATTCTATATCTTTTTTTTTTTTGGGGTTTTCGTCTCAATTTTATATCATAGTCAAACATTAACACAATATCGATAAAATTGTGTGGTCCTCCAATAGAAATTTGATTTTCGACTGTCATTTGAATTGTGTTCGATAGTCAGACGTTAACAGACACAGTTTTGAGGGAAGAAACTCATTTTTTATCTCTAAAAATCATGGTTTTGACCTCACCCTAATGTTGGTACAAAATGTAACCGGGCAGACTACCAAGGTTGTCACCAATGTTCACCTTAAGTTTCAAAAAAACAAGACATAAGATTAGCATGTAGATATAGTTATATCAAATGCACTAAAAACTGCAGGAAGAGAAAACAAAGAACACTCAACACTATTTATAGTGATATCAAATTTCTCTAATAAACCCAATTTATGTTCATTGGATCAAAACCAAGAAACAAAGTACATGAGAAAAAAAAAACTCTTAACCAAAGAAACAATTAAAGAACAAGAATTAATTACGATTAACCGATAAAAACAACCCTGTATATAATAATCAACATTTGAAGCAAATCCTTTCTTATAATTATACCACCATCAAAGCAAAACGGGTTACGTTTTTTCAACCAAATTCATCACTTCTTTACTGTATCTTCCTTCTTGATCACTTCAACGGATTCCTTCTTCTCTGGTTCAACTATTGCTTCAATTGGTTTCTTTTCTTCAGTGGTTTCGGGTTTTTTCTCCTCTACAACAATTGGTGCAGAATCTTTCTTCTCTGATACATTGGCATCCTTTGCTGGTTCTTCTACTTTTGTTTCGGTCGGTTTCTTTTCTTCAGAGATTTCGGCCTTTTTCTCCGTTTCAATGGTGGCAGTTTTGGTCTCATTGGTGTTAGATGATTCGGTCGGAATTTCAGCCTTGGCTACCTCAGCTTTTACTTCGGTTTGAATTTCAGCCTTGGCTACCTCAGCTTTTTCTTCGGCTTCTTTAGCGGGTTCTGATGGAATTGTAACCTTCTCTTCCGATTCTTTCACACCTGCACTCTGTAAACGATGTTTGTCCGAATGTGTTCAAAAGTAAGAAATTTGTAATACCAAATGAAATGGGGAGGTATAGAATATCCTATGAAAACAAGTTAAGGAGTCGATCTTCTAAATTCGTTAGATTGTTAGTAATGTTAGTTACTCAATGATACAACCGAAATGAACATTGACACGAAGAGCGAATAGGATTCTGTGGTTTATGTTCCGAAGGCAGATAGTAGAAGATTTCTAGCATGATATTTTGACAATCAAGGAACTAACACATGTTTATACCTACAACTATTTTGAATTTTTGTACAGGATTGAGGAAACACATTTACACAATCAATCCATATACGAAAGAAACTCTATTTTTTGCATCTATTTCGATAAGCAGAAACAAAAGCTCTCATAAACATTTTCAAGCGCTAAACGTTAAAGTTAAAAATCATATTTGAACAATAAAAATATGATGACGTATAGGAACGAGGTGGTAATTGTATTTTTGTCATCTTTTCAAAATGACTCGTCTGAATTTGAATCTTCTTATTCAAATAGACCCAAAATCAATACAAATCAGTCATCAATCAAAGATTTTGAGAGTCGGAAAAGACGCCTCAAAACTATCAAAGGTTGAAAAAGACATTTATCAATCATAGATCTTTATCAATAAGACAATAACCAAACCAAATAGAACCAAAGAGAAAATACCCATATTGAATAAGGAACAACAAATTTGATACTAAATTAAAAAACCCTTGATTTCAATGAAAACATTTCTTTTGAGAGAGAGAGAGAGAGAGAGAAAAACAACCACATAAAAGAAAGAGTTTAATGAAGATATGATTATAATACCTCTGTTAACAAAGAACTGAGAGATCTGCTTTTGATTTCCTTCTCATCAATTACTCCCTCTCCATCATTATTATTATTATTAACTTCACTAATCTCCTTTGATTCTTCTTCACCTTCTTTGATTATACTTGTTTCTTCCTTAACCACCACTTCTGGTATTGGTTCAGGAGCTTTAGCTTCATCAAATTCATCTTTTAGAACTTTGGGTTTTGTTGCACAACCTCCCATTTTTAACAAGATATAATTAAAAATCTACCCTTTTCTCTCTCTCTAAAAATTATGTAAATGTTGAGAGAAAAGGAGGAGGATTCAAGAACAAATGGAGAAGTTAGATAGATAGAGAGAGAGTTTGTGAGAAAACCAAGAGAGAAGAAAAGAGGTTTATATATAAGAAAAGAAGATGAAATTCGTTGAATGTTCCGACATTCTTTCTATGGTTAAAGAATAATTTAAAGAAATACAACTCACCACATTCACTAAAATTTAGAGAGAGAAAGTAATATGAAACTGAAAAGCCGGGGGAAAGTCAAGAGATTATTTATTAACAGGATTAATTCCATTTTGGTACCTAAACATAATCAATTCACCAAAATAGGCTCCAAAACTTACCAGTGTCTAATATAATCCCCTAAATATGACATGTTTCGAAGAAAAGATCCTTTTTTTTGTTAGCCAACTTTAACCGTTATTTTTCCCTGTTTTTACACTCACTTCGAGAAAGTAATTCCTCCATATTTTCTTATCTCTTTCATTCTTCACTAGAGAAAGGGTTGTCGAGGGCGATCTGTCAGCTATTTATTGATGACCCTTTATTTAAAAAAAGATCTTCTTCTCATCCACCACCGTTGGTATTATCTCCTTCACCACCATCTCACTTCAAGTTATCTTCTTCTCTACGTAATCTCCCTCTTTTTCAATAAATTATCTTCATCATGTTGTTCTATTGGGATGAAGAAGAACTTCTCCTTCGTCTTCATCGTTCCTGCCAAGGATTAATGGAGACAAAAGAAATGAAAACAGAAAAATTATGGTAGATGAGATGGTGGAAGGAGAAGAGTCTTTTTCCTCGTAAAGCAATCAGGAAGTCGTGTCGGGCGGCTGTAATGTCATCGATCTTTTCTCCGACAAAGAAAGAGAGAATAGGGTTTGGAAATAATTTTTGAAATGAAGAGTAAAAAGCGAAAGAAAGAATCAACTTGTATTAAATTGTTTAACGAAAAATTGTAAAAGAAACGGGTCACTTCGAAAAGTTGGTCACATTTTTTTTTAATATTGACTACAGTGGTCATTACAAAGGCATTGATACATCGATATCAATGTGATAAACATGAAACTGCCAAATTACTACTGGCCTAGAGCTCGACGAAATTAAGTGGCCTAAAAGCCTGACGAAGTTAAATGGACTAAAGCCTACATAAACTACTTTATTTATACCCAAGTTCAATATTTATGGATTTGCATTTCGTGGGATCGAATTTGGCATGGACCTCCACCTTGCGAAGTAGATGTACTTACCAATTGGGCTACCAGTTGTTGGCAAAGCTGGTCACATCGTTAGAGTTTGTTTTGGTGAACTTGCTCATCTATAAGGTGTCAAACTAAATAAATCTCCTACCTCCTGTAAAATGTCTAAGCTAGACCTAGTTGATTGAAATGTCTAAGCTAGACCTAGTTAATTGAAATTGAGCATTAACCAAAATAATATACTATTGGTAAAATTCAATTAACAAAATAAAGCATTAAAAAATAATCAACTGAATTTCACAAATGCAAACATCCAAAGAGTACCATGTATAATCAGATGTTAATAGAATATTACTCAATCTCTTATTATATGTGATTGTTATTGTGGAAAAATAGAATTGTGGGTACATATCAAAGATGTTTGAATTGGTGATCCGGTGTTAATTTTTTTTTTCTTTTTCTCATGTAGAACTAGTCTCTCACCAAAACGTAGTTATTTATATGATTAGTTGTTAACCACTTGAACTAATTTTCATTTTTTGTGGTTGAATGGTGAGAACATCATTATACTTTCCAATAATATTGTTGCAACCCATTAAAAAACTCATACAAACCCATATTTAACAAGAACGATATTTTAATCCAGATTAATTAGCCAGATAAGCTCAATGGTAATGTTCATTTCAATAATAACTAAACTAATAAACCTCTATTACTTAAAGTAGTATAGCTCATAACACACCCCAACATTTCCTTTAGTAATGATGATTAAGTAAACTTTAATCATTTAAACTTATATTTAGTGCATAAGATTTTTATATTGAAGTAGTAATGAGAGGGCTAAAAGAGTAGAAAATATAAGGGCTTTTTTTAATAGTGTTTAGTGGGTCTCCAATAATTATATAAATCGTGTTGGCCACTTAAAAACTTATGCCACACTTCAAGTAATTGAGCTTGAAAGATCCCCACATCAAATAACAACTATGTGTGTGGAGGTCCTCACACTTGCACGATTTTTTTAAGTATAATATTGTTCATGAATCCCAATTTTAGGGATATCTCATTATTAATTGAAATCATTGATGAGTCATTAAGAGTTTGTTTCACCTTCATTTCTAATATATTAAGTTAATTTAACTGGGTAATTTTCGCACACTTTAGATTAATAAAAGATTTAGTAAATTGGGATCACTTATATTTTCCAGACATTTATCTTTTAATTTATGTACAGAGTCGTAACTGACTAACTAGAACATATCATATAGATACCCTCATTCAGTGTATCGTAAAACTTGAAAATGATGTAAGACGACCCTAAAACTAAGGTCTTTTATGAAATGAATGACTTGAGGAAGAGTGGTGAGATGCACACATATCCCATCAATAAACATACATGTGATGGTAGGGGGGTTTTGGGGAGGGGGGGGTATATGGAAGGAGATGTTATTTGGTAACATCACTTAGCTAATCCAACATGAAAAACACCTACTTCCTTTGACTATGGAAATTTCAAAAAGAAAATTGTCACCACCCTTTTTCTCTTTCCCTCCTTTGATTGCAAAGAATAAGAAGAGAAGCTTCCCTTGTTGTCCATTTCTTGGTGCTCTAAAACTTCCTTGAAAACAAGTCCAAGATTAGGCCCATTAATGATCTAGCTGTGTAGCTCAAATGTGTGAGGGCATGGTTGAGCCTCAACCTAACTAGAATCTTCATGATTTGGGCCTTAAAAACAGTCCCTTACAAGATCATTTAGGTGCACACCGGTTTTGACAAAGGCCACGCCCACCTGCGAACTGCGGTCTAAGTGAACCAAGTCAATTGCTAAACCTACATTATCATTAAAGGGAAAACGATGACCGGGACAAACATCCTTTTTTAATAAAGGATATTGTCTAGAAGTCCTTCTCAAAATTTAAAATATAGTCCTTCGTAGAAATAAAGTTACCTATTTAAAAAACAATAATCGTTTCCTTTTTAGAAATAAAATAAATAATTTAAGAAAAAAATAAACAAAATAAATTTTAAGGGTTAAAAAAAGAAATTAAAATCTCCCTCTCTCTCTCTCTCAATAGAATAATAACTAATTTAAGAGAAAAGAAACAAAAAAATAATACAAAAAGATAATAACTAATAAAAATCTCTCTCTCTCAATAAAATATAACTATAAATTTCGTAACATTTGATTGATAGTACAAGTGTCGGTGCTCTAGGGCACGGGATATACCCTAGTAATAATAATAATAATAATAATAATAATAATAATAATAATAATAATAATAATAATAATAATAATAATAATAATAATAATAATAATAATGAAAACGAAAGAAGACGAATGACGACGGGCGGAGAGGCATACCATCAACCAGCAACGTGACCGTCCACCACCACCTCCATATCTATTATGCAGCACCATTTCCCCTCACCGCCACCTCTCTTTAATCGAACCAGTGAGGGGGTTGAGGGAGAGAGAACGGTGGTCGACATTCGACAATGGTGGTGGTCGACAATGACTTTAGTGGGGATGTCCATAACTACCATCACAAGCCCATAAGGCCCATTTGACAATCTAGACCCGACCCATCTTGGTACTGTAACAAGACCCGAATCATGTCCACCTTCCTTTACCTAGAGG
>BEHA01003981.1:301311-315511 GCA_002897215.1 Eschscholzia californica subsp. californica
ATATTAAAAAACCAGGACAGAATTTTATCAAATCTTTTCCAAGTCTAGAGTTCTAGTATCAAATGTCAACCCAATCTAGCCACTACATAAGCTTGTTCTAATGTCCAGAAGGCTCGTGTGCTTGAGTTGCCACCAGATTTTGTCATTATTATCCTTTTCCTAACGGTTTAATTATTTGAAGATTAACATTGTTTTGGAAATTTCTCGTTGTGACATCTGCTATTTCTTGCACAGGATGAAAGTCCAACATGGAGAAGTTATGAATCAAGCAACGAAAATATAGATGAGGAGACCGATTCAGGTGGTCCTCGTAAATCTAGGTCGAAGAGAGCTTCAAAATCTGCATCTCGCCGTTCATCACACTCTGCAAGAAGCAATTATCGTGAGTTTATTCTCTGGGTAGTGGTTATCTTTAAATAACTGTTTTACTGAGTATTACACCTAATAGCTATACTTGCACTGAGAGACGCTCCTTTGACCGTTCGACGTCTATAAATTCAGCTTCTCTTCACATAAAAATGAGCCGGTAGAAAGAAACAATCATGGGTTACTCTTCTAAGGAACGTGACTTTTCCTATTACAGTTGCCTCACTTGCGCTGTTCGGTTGAGAGACATTTGGTGGCTTTCTTGCGAACCTGATACATACTCTCATGTTATTTGTAGGTAAACCTAAAACGGAGAACTTTGATGACTTTGATGTGAACCCAGAGAAAATTTTTAGAGCTACATTCGGGAACAAGTGTTTTACTTGGTCTTTCAGGTCGTGGGAAGATTTTGGTTTTCAGAATTCCAAAAGCGGATTTGAATGGAGAGACCATAATCCACATTGGTCAAGTGATAAGAAGAGTAGAAAGAAAGCATGGGACACTGCAAGTGGGACTGATTCCGATAATGATGACACGCGTGTTATAGGCTCGTATTCAGAAAGAACAGTTCTCGGTTTGCCCACCACGGGCACATTAAAGCTCGAGGATGTCAAAAGCGCGTAAGTTCACCGAGTTTTTTGCAACAAATTGTACTTTGATCCTATTTATTCGATTCATTAATACTTCCGTACTGTCAGTTGTCTCCGCATTTTTTATTGCATAGTTTTGCTCGACTTTTTTGTTTGTTTTCTGCAGTTTCCGAGTATCAGCTTTGAAATGGCATCCCGATAAGCACCAAGGCCCTTCACAAGTAAGTTTTTTTTCGTTCTTCGCTTTTTTCGTTTTTTTTGATCTTCTTCGTTATTTTGCTACTAAATCATTAGTATTATCTGCTTAATGTAGTTTTGCTTCAGTAACAATATATAAAATAACTAAATCATTAGTATTATCTGCTTAATATAGTTTTGCTTCAGTAACAAAATATAAAATAACTAAATCATTAGTATTATCTGCTTAATGTAGTTTTGCTTCAGTAACAATATATAACTCGCCATTGCTTCACCTTCGGAACTTGTTAAGAGTTTTGAGTCAACTACAGTATATTTTACGACTTGAGCCAAATTTTAGATATTCCCTCAATGCATGATCGAAACAGACTTGTGGGCTAGCACTTACCCGAATTGAGCACGTCCCAGTAACCTAGTGGCTGAGCCTGAGCTAGAGCTTGCCGAGTTACTCTCTAAATCACGCCAGAGTGCAGAGAGATTCAATTTTTTTTTCCTTTAGTTTTCAGCGGTTACTTTGATTCTCTTTTTGGCATGTTAAGTTATTGATGACTCACTCTACTTGTTGTGGGATACAGGCAATGGCAGAAGAAAAGTTCAAGCTCTGCGTTGACGCGTACAAGTCTCTCTGCAATGCTCTCTCTTCAGCATAATTTAACCAGACTGACTCGTCCAAAAACCTTCTTATTCGTCAAGAAGCTGTTGTAATCTTTCTTTTCAAACCCCAAATTACCAATGGGGAACCCATTCAAGAATGTTTTTTCTTTCAAATAATTTATTCTATTAGATATCTTAGGGCCTTTTTACAGGGATAGAAAAGGTTCCACCTTAGTTAAGATCATCAATTTGTACATTCTTCATCATAATTATTGATTATCGTATTAGAGTAAATCACAAAGTTATCATTCTTCACTTCAGTTCTCTACTTTATCTTAGTTTTCGATTCGGTATGAATGATATACTTATAAAAGAGAATTCCTTTCGAAACCCTTTCGATTATCGAAAAATAAATTAAACAAGAGATTCTTGAAGAAACCCATTTGTTAAAAAGATCCAAATATTACAACACCAAATCAATAAACCAACTAAGAACACCTAAATTTTTCAGGAAACATTAACTAGAAGCAAAGAATAACAACAGAGGAAGCAACCATGAATCCATAAGTGAGAATCAAGAAGAGAAAATGTAAAGCCCAATTCCTCTTTAACTTACCAAAATAACTTTCAGGTGGTTCTTGATAATGAATCTCAAAATCTTCATCATCTCCAAGTCCATCATTACCACCAGCATTTCCACCACCAACATTGTTTCTCATCTTGATCTGTCTGAATCTCTCAGTAGCAACAGCCAAAGTGAGTTTATGACATCTTCTTTGGTATTTCAAACCATTAATGCATCTTAGGGTTTGGGCAACTGAGACATAGAAGATTAGATGAGATAGTGAGAGAAGAATAATGGGTATCCAACAATGTCGACATTGAAGACGAGATGATTGAACTTGAGCTGAGAAAATTAGAGCTAAGAAAAGGAAGAAGATTTGGAAAAGTTTCCATAGTTCTTTCTTTTGAAGATCAACAGCTCTCTTTTTTTCTAGTGTTTTTTCAAAATGAAGTTGGATGATTGTGTTTAGAGCTTGTAGGGTTGTTTCAGTTTGGACTGTTGGATGGTGGTGTTCATAGTCTGCCATTGCCACTCACTCTTTCTCTCTCTCTGTCTAATACTTCACACACTCTATGCTCTTTTTCTCTCTCTAAAAAGAAACACTCTCTTCTATCTTCTAGGTTTGAAATTGGTCTTAAAGTGGAGTATACCATCTTTTACTTTGGGTGGGGGTCTTCAAAATTTGAGACATCATTGCTGATTAATAAAGGAGTACAACCTTTTGATGGATGGGTATCTCAATGTCTGACAAGGTTGTTGTGTACTTTGTCAAGTACTTGGTCAAAATGGACTTCATGAGGGGTGTCTTCAAATTTTCATAAGTCCCTAAATTTTCAATTCCACCAAAAACACCAATGGTGTGTTTGGATGGCGGAATCATGAATGAGTCCTTGGGATTCATGATTCCACGGATTCATGAATCCAAGTAATATTTTTTTGGCTTGTTTGGCAACTAAGAATCCTACGATTTATTATTATTTAAGTATTTTTAAACTTCTTTAGAAAAAAATATGATTTTTGAAAAAAACAATGATTTTGAAAAAAAATAATGATTTTGTAGAAGGAAATACTGTTTTGTTGATTTTTAGTTTGAAATTTAGGTTTATTAATCCAAAATCCTAGGAGGTAGGGTGGGATTTTGGTCCAATACAAATTTTGGAATTAGGAATACTTAGGATTCAAGAGTCCAAGGATTCTTGGTAGCCAAACAGACCAAGGATTCATGATTCCTACCAAATTCCACTTTTGATAGGAATCCTAGTTAGGAATCCTGCAACCAAACACACCACAAATTTATAGACTTTCATGTCATTATGGGAGTTTGAGAAATTTTGGAGCTCTTAATCTTTTGTAGAGTTCTAAAAAACTCCAACACCAGAGGCTCCCAATTCAAACTTAAACATACATAATGTGCAAGGGCGAAATTTTAGTTCCATAAATTTTTTAAAAGACAAAAACTAAAAACTAAAAAAAGTAAAAAGAGTTAAACAAAAATAAAGTTAATTTGTTATAAAAATATTTCATAGAATGGGATTGGATTTTTTTTTTTAGAAGAATCCACCCAAATTAGAGCAAATCTAATGGTGAAGGTCGGGGGCTTCCCGCCTCCCCCATTGGGTTGATGGGGAAGTGTTCTTGCTTATTGTTTACTAGCATTGCCCAATATCGGTAAAGATAAGAAAAGTTTGTTAATGTACATAATTGAAATTAGAAATTGATGTTTGAAAGTGTCAATATCATTTAGGATGAGATTCTAGCATTTATACCAACTATATTAATGAGCTTTGTCGTGATATAATAATGGAAGTGCGTCTAAACCGCCATGCCCCGCCCTTTTGCTCTTACCTTATCTCTCTTTTGGCGTTCTGAATGGGCCACAGACTGAGTAGTCTTAATGTCCTCGGACTGGTCCAATCCGTGGAGCGCGAATATAGACAGAGGCCCAAGAATAAAATGAAAGAGCGCCTAAAGACAGGCAAAGTATTTTATTTGGTAAGAAAGATCCAAGTTAGAACCTCAACAAGTAGCTCTTTAAGAAAATGTAAGCCAAACATGATCTCTTTCTCATCAATTGACTGTACCTCATCAAGAAAGTGTGAAGTTGGCACCTTTGCTACTTGAGCTTCTTGAGCAATCCTCATTGCCAATGTTGCTCGGTATGAAGCTAAGTCAGCATTCTCCATAAGAATCTGAACATGTTTTCTCTTTGATATAGCTTTCTCTGTCAACATCCTTGCTGTTTTTTGGCTTCCTCTATTCTCTTCTTATTTGCTTCTCATCATCTTCTTCTTCTTCTAACATGTCGATGTCGTCTTATTTACTTCCTGCATTCAAGGGCTTGCAAGCTACATTGTTGATTGGCCCTCAAAGTTTGGCTTTGATGGTTGGTTTGGCTGTGACGGTTGGGTTGGCTTTGCCAGTTTGTTGAACCTCTTTTACGCAGAACAGGCTTATTAAAAACTCGATTTTTAGATTTTCTGAAGGGTTGCACCTGGAAAACTCGGAGCAATGTGGAAACCTTCTCCTTTCGTTTCCGCAACCAGCAGTACTGATATACTTGTTTAAATATCAAGTCTGACTCTGGGCAGAGACTCGCAGCTTTGATCTCATCAAAAGCATCCTTTGGACTTATAATATGCAGCCTTCTCTAATATATCAATCATTTTCTCAAACCTCTCGACAGATAAAACCCCAAGACCCAAATTTTCTCCCGTGAAATCATTATTAAGTTTTCTCATCCCCTGAATCGACATCATAATTTGCATTCTCACGCGTCGATAATCTTGTTACCTCATCGAGATGCACAGTACTGTATTCATCGGGATGATCAAATGGCACATAGTTGCTGCTTTCATAATCCAGTACTTCAACTATTATAGGCACATGAATAGTACAAGCAACAGGGGGAGGAGGTATCCGTTGCTGTATGTTCCTCTCGACACACTTCCTGTGTAACTCTTTAAAAGTTACCCAATCTCAGTCTATCAGGGAACTCTAACTTCCTATCATTTTCACCAGCCCATATCATAGCACGAGTAAATCGATTAGTAAAGCCAGGTTTCATCCATTCATATGCTTTATAGATGTATTTTTTAAAGCCTTGCCTCTTTATTACGAGTACCCATTCCTTTTCAGATGAATAATCCAACTGAACTTTTGCACTTTCTTCCCTAAAGCATCTATCTGATTGAGTAACCAATATATCTGCAACACTGCAGGCAGAATCCATGTCCTTGTACAAGCTTCGCCAAGATTTCGGGAGTTTTACTTTTTATAGAATAATATTTACAAATTACACAAGTTTAAGTACATTTTGACTTCCCACAACTATTTTCTGAAAATCTCAAAATATCCCTAGCATGTTTTGATTGTTACTACTTCATAAAAGCGATAGTTCTTCAACAAGCACCTCCCAAGAACTCGTAATGATTCTAAGTTCTGACAGTGATGGATGATGGTGACAAATCATAGAGAGGTATCGACTATCGACTATGAGAACTTACCTAGAGAACACCCTCACTATGATCAGCACTCGAGGTCAGCTGGGAGCAAGACCGTTGAAGGAGTTTCTAACTAATAGCTCGTACATGTAAATATGTAATCCCAACTATTTTCAGAAGAAAATACTCTACAACTTTGTTATTTAGATCAGAATTGCAAAGTATGTGAGAGTCGGAGTTTCATAATTTATAGAATAAGCAGTTTTCAAAAAAAAAATTTATAGAATAAGAAATGTGAAATATGTCTCAAACTCGAAGAAGCAACAACAAGGAAACTGCTTACTAGGAAATTATTCATATATCGAAATAAAGCAAGAAGAGTAGCAATGTAAAGTGCCTAATCAAATGATAAAGTTAAATACGGAAGAACCTTCATGAATTTCGTAACGAATTAGAACCCAAATTATATGTTTTTACTTTTACCTGAGGACTGGCATCAATGAGCACCTCCAAGAGTTTGGGCTTCTGTATCGACAAATCGATCCTTAATTTCATCTAGACTTTTCTGTACAAATGCAAATAACCTAAAAGTACAGTATAATTAAACACATTATATACCAATATCATTTTAGCTAGCTAGAGGAGTACTCGAGAACATCAACTCAAGCTGCATATATTTAACAAAAGTAAAGCAATCCATGTCAGTATATGTACACAAAAACATAATCTTCCAGATGAAAAAAAAAACAATAAGAACTTTACTCTATGAACTTGAAAGCAGGTGTCGGAACTACAAGGCGGGTAAGCCCAAGTAACCTACTTACGGTTCCCTTTAGAGGAATCAAAAGATTCCTGGTCTATCCCAAGTAACCTGGCTCAGTCGATCAATTAGAGTAGTCTATATAAACTAGCACCCTTTACGGAAGTTCCTTGTTCTGCCCCTGCTTACAAGAAGTAAGCTGATACATAGGGTACATGCAGTTCTCATGCATGCCAAGATCAGGGTGACTTCAGTGGGAGGATAACAATTGGAAAGAAGAAAAAGAAAAGCAAGAAACAGAAGAAACACTAATTCTCTGAAAACTCCTCCAATTAGATCTAATCTAACTACACATTTCCAATTAGTTCATGTTCATCCAACATAATAGGTGAGTATATTCAAGGTAAACCAACGATTATAACCATGACAACCTGATATCCAAAAGGTTAAATTAAGAACCACATACATGACAGAACCAGTCGAGAGAGAGAGATCGAGAGAGAGAGAGAGAGAGAGGTCGAGAGAGAGAGAGAGAGGTAGAGATAGAGAGAGAGAGAGAGAGAGGGAGAGGGAAGAGAAGATTTTCCCGTACTATTCAAAAACACTGACTCTACATCATACCATCACACGCGAACCTCTTCGATAGTCAAATATCCTTTCTTGCTTACCTAGCACACGCAAAACAAAAAAGAAATTAATGAGGATTCTTCATAATCATGAGACATGCTATACTAAATTTAATGACTGCTACTAACGATACATACATATTCTCTGAAGCCTCGAGCATCCATGCCATTCATCTATAATTAGCCTCTAGTTCCTTATGCTTCAACTCCAATGCCATTCTTTCATTCTCAAGCTTCATCCTCTCGTTTTCCATCCTGAGTATATCCAGCTCCCTATCCTTCTTCTTGCTAAACCTCAGCCACTTGAACCTTTGCTTTTCCAACTCCAAAGTCTCTGCCTGAATCTGTAGTTTCTGTTCCTCTAACTGAAGTGAGCGAGACGTAATCCATTGTTTCTGCATCGAAGCTGTTTTTCCATCTTCTGGGTACACTTGATTTATATCAACAGGGGTATTTTGCATATGTGAACTGGGTCGTTTGCCGCAATCCTGAAAATTTGATGGATTCCCAAAACTCAGTTCTTCGTGTTCAGGACCTTGTCTCATTCTCTTTGAAAAACACCCAGTCACCCCAAACATACCTCCATGAATCTCGTCGGCTTCATCATCGTGATCCTCACCTTCCCCATCTTGTTCATCCTCATCAATATCATCTTGTATATTCCTCCTTGTATCATGAGTATCGGTATCATCTCTATTTCTAAGCGCTAATTGTAAGGATCGTTGAAGGGCTGGATCAGGAGGAAGATGCAAACGATTTCCATTATGATACGAACACATCTCTTCATAAAACAAATGTTTTGAGCTCAATATTTTCCTTACATCATCTTTAGCTTTCTCTGAAAGATGATCCATCCTATCCAACAATACAGGATTCTCTACAACTTTGCAAGAAGTACCCCTACCAAGAACATCTGTGAGTCGTTTGTATCGTTTGTTCAGATCGTTGAACTTATCCTCGCATTGCTGAGGAGATACATAACAACCCCTCTCAGCCATAACTTTCGATACTGATTTCCATTTACCTTTCTTTTGTAAAATTGCAAGTTTCTTTCTTCCCCCACTACTACACTCAGTGACACTGTCCTCACCCATGTAAGAAACAACTGTGATCAAAAGTCTCACCATTTTATCAGTCCACTTCATTCGTTGCCACGGAGACCCTTTTTTCCCTCGACAAGCTTCATTATGACCATCGTTCCCGTCCTCATTTAAGCTCTGTTCATCTTCGTCACTCGTACAATTCTTCACTCTTTCACCTTTGTTGTAATTGACCATTGACATAGATTGATCACATTGATGAATGTTTCCTACTGATAACGGAAAAACATCATGAGTTGGAGGATCAACCATGGCTTCTTGAAGAGAATGAGAATTTTGATGTTGATGGAGGTTTTGTGAGTGTTGTTGGTGATGAACATGCATGGATCCTTGCAAGTCTAAAACCCCATAAGAACCACTTTGAATAACATTTCCAGCTGATACATTTCCTTCCATTTTCTCACTAAAATATCACAATTTTGGATCAAAACCATCCAAAATCTTCAACTAAAATGCTAACCAATGTTTCTCCACCCCAGTAGTAGAAGCTCCTATTTGACAGATTAACAGAAGAAAGCCCTAAAAAACTCAACCAAAATCCTCTAGGGATCCAGACATTTAAACAACATTAGGTTATTACCTTCAAAAACTCTTACTAAACACAAAATCCACAATTTAATAGTACCACAACAAAAACACAATCTAACCCCAATATCAGAAAGATCTTAAGCTACTCCATAAAAACCCTCAAATAAAATCAGAATTCATAAAACCCCATTAATCTTCTCCAAACGAATTCACCCAAAACACATGCAAATCTTTGAAGAAGAAAAAAAAAAGTGACTCAAAAGGAGAAACTTAAAGAGAAGAAATAAATTATCACCTTATAATCTTCAACCATTATTAACAAGATTACCCATCTTGATCAAAACATTGAAGAAATCAAGTACTTGTTAATCAACAAAATACCCATTTCGTGAAATTATTACAGGCATCATCTTCGGCGAGAATCCAGGTTAAAATCACTTCAGAAAATCCATCCCCTGTTTAAAGATAAACAAAATAGAAAAAAGGGTTTTGTTTAGTGAGAGATTCAATGAATGAGAACAATTCTTGAGGACCTGAATCAAATATTTTATGTCACCGCTCCAAATAAAAAGGCCAGGGTAGGGCTAATGACAACATAATTAGTACAATCTAGTCTTTATAATATTACTATATCAATTATTAGGGTTTCCTTTTCCTATACCTGCTCATCAAATTTTTATTTTAGTTTGACACTTCCCCTTTTCTTTAAATTCTAGCTAATGACAAGTGGATCCACTTGTATGGGATTTGCTTGCTTTTCAGTTTCTAAATTTGAAGTCATCTAGTCTTGCTACTCATGTTAAATTGAAAATTGGTCCCTCAACTAGGGCCAGCATTTTGGCTCGTGGTTCAGTATATACCCGTGTCTCAAGAGTATGTGGACGTCCGATGAGTGAGTCGGTCAAAATGTAGCCGACCGATATATATTTAGTAGACAGATACGGACAAGGGGTTCTAACTAGTGTACCGTCCGAGCCCGCTACTTTAGGTTGTCCGTTTACCCGTCCATAATTAATATGAATCCTTAAATGTCCTGTAGTGTTAGATTAGATTAAGCCATGACATATTAACTGCTTCGTTTTGTGCGGTTGCTTGAAAGGACAAGTTTGAGTTGCATCCGTTCCGCTTGGGCCGGATGGGTAGTTGTCTGTGGACTACCGTTCGGACTGTTTCCCATCCCTACCCCCAACCCTTAGTGCATTGGCTCGATACCCCTTAAGTCCATGAGGTCCTGTGATTGAATATCGATTGAAGCAGTTAATCATCAAGATTTATCTCATCTAAATTAAGTAATAAATAAAGTAGGATTACAAATAGATGGTTTGCAAGCTCCTAGGATGGCCTTAAGAGTCTTCATATGGTCTTTAGATTCTAAAATGTCTTAAATGACAATTATAGTGTTCTTTCAATTCATGATGTATTTACATATTTTATTCATAATGTATCAATGTCATTCAAATGTAATGACTTGGGATTTCCTTTTCCTATACCTGATCATTAATTTTTTATTTTAGTTTGACACTTCCTCTTTTATTTAAATTTTCGCTATAGATTGAGGGAGAAAACGTTTTCAATTCTAGCTAATGACAAGTGGATCCACTTGTATGGGCTTTGCTTGTTTTTTTGTTTCTAAAGTTGAAGTCATCAGTCTTACTACTCGTGTGAAATTCGAAATCTTTCCCCCGACCCTTATGTGGAGTGGCTCAATGCTCATTTTTAAATCTACGAAGTCATGTGATTGGATTTCGATTAAAGTAAATTATCATCAAGATTTATCTCACTTAAGTTAAACAATAAATAAAGTAAGATTACAAATAGATGGATTTCCAAGTTCCTAAGATGGCCTTCAGGGCATAACCAATGTGGGGGTGGGGCTGGGCTCCCACTTCAAATTTGGGAGCCCCAACCCCACCATTCCAACCCGGGAGCCCCGGGGCCGGGCTCCCGGTGGGGTTGGGGGTCCCATGCTCCCGGGCACCCAGCCCCCAAATCTGATCGTTGGCCTGTCCCAACGATCATATTTGGGGTCCACTATTTTTTATTTTTTAAAATTGATTCTTTTTAATCTTTTTATCATGTTAAATACTTTTTTTAAAAATATTTTTCTCTAATTTTTTCTTTGTGTTTATCTTTTTGAAAATCTCTTTCGAATAATATTACATTTTAATTCATAGTCGAAATATAATAATTAATAGTCGAAATCTAAAATCAAAATTTCGCACACGTACAATATTTTGATTTGGGAGCCCGATGTTGAAATTGAGAAAAATCCTGGAATTCCCAAAATTGAGAGTCCGAGTCCCACGTTGGTTTTGCCCTAAAGGTTCGTATGGTCTTTTTTTTGTTGAAAACTTTGTATGGTCTTTAGATTCTAAAATGTTGTAATCGACAAATATAGTGCTCGTTCAATTCATGATGTATTGCACATTACTCTATATTCATAATGTATCAATGGCATTCAAATGTGAGTATTCTTGGTTTGAAATCCAAAGCATGTGAATATATGTATTATTTACATATTAAACTAAGGAATATTGAAATTAGTATTTAAGTAAGGAACATCGACATTAGTATATTTCAGTGAATCATAAACTTTCTTGTGAAATGATAGTATTACTTATCTCACATTTGTATCAATTCTAAAATTTATGATTTAAAGATTTAAAAAATTTATATCTCAATACGTGGCGTCGATAAATAAAATTTATGATTTAAAGATTTAAAAAATTTATATCTCAATACGTGGCGTCGATAAATAATGGCCGCGGCTTTGGGGAATAAAGAAAAATTTCCGGGGCATAAAGATTTTTGTGAACAAAATTTCATCTCGGGGGCATATTTATTTTCAATCCAAAAATTGACTATTTTGAATTGTAGTCCCTAATCTTCATCTCGTCAATTATGTTCATCTTTCGGATTGTCTTTAGCCTGTCCACATCCAATATGATATTTCTGCATGTGTTTCACTTTATAAAGACAAAGAAGAGAGAGAAGGGGAAAAAGATTACAGAACTAAAATAGAAATAGAGATGATCCAATCTTTTTTTTTTTGCAGCGGGAGATGATCCAATCTTATACATAACATGCCGCTGAAGATGTCCAAATTAAAGTACCAACCACAACAAAGTAAAATGCATTCTGAAAAATTCATGGAAAACAAAATGGGGATCCATTGTAATCAAGAAAATCAATAAAAAATAGAGAATTTATTCACAAAATTTTATCTTCCATGAACTACCTTCAAAACTTCCTGCATATTATCTATGTTGTTAGTATTAGAACAACCATTAACAATGGCTCCAACTGTTCCCAAATCCTATACCCATTAAAACACGGTCCTATCTATATGCAAATCTAAAAAGCTGGAAGAATCCCATTGAAGGAGACTCAACAAGTTATCATCACCAATTTCAGTTTTCTTGTTTTCTGCTACATCTATCACTTCCCCTCTTTGTTTTACATCACTTTCTCTCTCTCTCCTTTATGTTTACCTTTTTCTTCTCTTCGGGTTCATCTCTTATCAATATTAGGAAGTTTTCCCTCCATTAGGGTTTCAGATTTTCATATTCGAGAGAGATGGACAGGGAAAGAGAGATCCAGTTAGAAACTGAGAGAAACAGTGAGAGAGACCGATAGAGAAAGAAACAATAATCAGAGAGAGATCGAGAATCATCAATAGAGAGATATAGAGAGAGAGAAAGAGGATGAGCAGGAGAGAGAAAAAGAGATGAAGATTAGGGTGTAAATTTTAAAATAGTCAATTTTTGGATCGAAAATAAATATGCCCCCGAGATCAAATCTTGTTAACAGAAATAGTTATGCCCCGGAGATTTTTCTTTATTCCCCAAAGCCGCGGCCTAAATAATTAGGCAGTGAAATTGGAATGTTTAAAGTTGAGAAAACTTGTGAAAATGTGTACTTGTCATGGAATACATGTGAAAATAACCGATAAAATAACTAATTGAAAAATAAAATAAAAAAACCTTGTGAAATGCATAAAAGTATATGCAAATATAAGTCATTTCATTTTTACACGAAGAGTTTGATAATTAGTAAAAACTAATAGATAAAGCTGAATTTTAACTTTTAAAAAGTAAAAAAAAAATTGACTTAACATTTGCCCACCAGAATGTGTTTTTTTAAAAGAAATATTCATTTCATCAATGATGAAGTAAAATCCAAACATCTTACATGACTTTGATTACGTCATTTGGATACAAAAATAAATAACATCATGATGATCTGAGAGAACACTTTTATTGCCACAATTACACATACTAGGACCTTTAAAGGTCCTAGCAAAACTCTAAAAGGCTATACCAAGACCCTTAACGGTCATTACAAAGACCTAGAGAAGATCTATACTTTATTTATACAATATAATCACAGACTTTTTACATATGAGTAATGAAGGTCACCCTTGTGAATCGAATCCATGATCTCTTGGATTTTAGAGTGCTGCACATCTAACATAGCAAATAGTGGAGAAGTTGGAGAATTGACGAGTCTGTGGATTGAGGTTGTTGATCGGAGATGAGATTTTCTTCTTAATGTCAGCTATGCTTTGAGTCTTCTTGATGTCGAGTGTGAGCGAAAGAATCGTCATTACACACTAACAAACTGCAATATCTCTTTCTTCATAATGAAACGACTTCATCCTCCCTCTAATCTTTCACCTTTGTTACTCCAAAATGCTAAGGAAATAAATAAAACTAAAACAAACAACATCCATTCGAAAAGGAAATACTGGCAAAGAGAATCCTCCCTTTACCGAAGAAATTTAGATCTGCCTAAGAATTTCTAGGGAACGACTGTATAGAATAGCGTTCCAATCTTCTTCTTTTTTTTTGCTGAAAGAATAGATAATCCTATCTTAGATGGTAGGTTGGATAAATGCCTTTATTTGTTTACCATAACAACTGGTTTTGTAAAACTTTTGTACACAAGTACAACAAAGAGCCCAAGTCCCTCAATTGATAATTCTGACATAAACAACACATAAAACATATCGACTATCACGGTTACCTACCTAGTGAAGAATCACACACAATACGTCAAGGTGAACGTTTATATTGCGTGACCTCTGATCCAATAATAAAAAGAAATCACTTTTCAGATTCGAAATTTAAAAGAAAATGATTCTTATCCACTTCTTCGTTTATATGAATCCACACAAATCATATCTGTGGATGTTTATTCTTGTACTGACTCGTGTGAAGGAATGACTGATTCAGGTCGAGTCTTCAACAAAAAGAAAAAAAAAAGAGTTAGGTCCATTTGGCTCAGGCGAATCAGATTAGACGAAAAAAAGGAAAAACTGTTACCTAAGAAACGCGAGAGGCCCTACTTATGGTCCATGGGCTACTTTACTGGGCTTGATTAGTTGGACTTTAAACTATAAACCCAAGAAATTAAGCCCAAGACCTCACCCGG
>BEHA01003981.1:315800-332990 GCA_002897215.1 Eschscholzia californica subsp. californica
GCTAATGACAACATAATTAGTACAATCTAGTCTTTATAATATTACTATATCAATTATTAGGGTTTCCTTTTCCTATACCTGCTCATCAAATTTTTATTTTAGTTTGACACTTCCCCTTTTCTTTAAATTTCCACTATAAATCGATAGAGAAAAGGTATTCAATTCTAGCTAATGACAAGTGGATCCACTTGTATGGGCTTTGCTTGCTTTTGAGTTTCTAAATTTCAAGTTATCTAGTCTTGCTACTCATGTGAAATTGAAAATTGGTCCCTCAACTAGGGCCGGCGTTTTGGCTCGCGGTTCAGTATATACCCGTGTCTGAAGAGTCTGTGGACGTCCGATGAGCGAGTAGGTCAAAATCTGGCCGATATATATTTAGTAGACAGATACGGACAAGGGGGTCTAACTGGTGTACCGTCCGAGCCCGCTAGTTTAGGTTGTCCGTTTACCCGTCCATAATTAATGTGAATCCTTAAATGTCCGGTAGTGTTAGATTAGATTAAGCCATGTCATATTAACTGCTTCGTTTTGTGCGGTTGCTCGAAATGACAAGTTTGAGTTGCATCTGTTCCGCTTGGGCCAGATGGGTAGTTGTCTGTGCGGACTGTTTCCCATCCCTACCCCCAACCCTTAGTGCATTGGCTCGATACTCCTTAAGTCCATGATGTCCTGTGATTGAATATCGATTGAAGCAGTTAATCATAAAGATTTATCTCATCTAAATTAAGTAATAAATAAAGTATGATTACAAATAGATGGTTTGCAAGCTCCTAGGATGGGCTTAAGGGTCTTCATAGGGTCTTTAGATTTTAAAATGTCTTAAATGATAATTATAGTGTTCTTTCAATTCACGATGTATTTACATATTTTATTCATAGTGTATCAATGTCAATCAAATGTAATGACTTAGGATTTCCTTTTCCTATACCTGATCATTAATTTTTTATTTTAGTTTGACACTTCCTCTTTTATTTAAATTTCTACTAGGAGAAAAAGTTTTCAATTCTAGCTAATGACAAGTGGATCCACTTGTATGGGCTTTGCTTGTTTTTTTGTGTCTAAATTTGAAGTCATCAGTCTTACTACTCGTGTGAAATTTGAAATCCTTCCCCGACCTTTACGTGGAGTGGCTCAATACTTTTTTTTAAGTCTACGAAGTCCTGTGATTGGATTTCGATTAAAGTAACTTATCATCAAGATTTATCTCACTTAAGTTAAATAATAAATAAAGTAAGATTACAAATAGATGGATTTCCAAGTTCTTAAGATGGCCTTAAGTGCATAACCAATGTGGGGCGGGGTGGGGCTTGGTTCCAAATTCAAATTTGGGAGCCCCAACCAGACCCTTCCAACTCGGGAGCCCCGAGGTCGGGCTCCCGGTGGGGCTGGGGGGCCCATGCTCCCGAGCTCTCAAATGCGAGCCTGAGCTGGGGGGCTCCCAGCCCCTAAATATGATCGTTGGTCTGTCCCAACGGTCATATTTGGGGTCCACTTTTTTATTTTTATTTATTTTAAACTGATTTTTTTAATATTTTTATTATGTTAAATACTTCGTTTTTAAATATTTTTCTCAAATTTTTCTTTGTGTTTATCTTTTTGAAAATCTCTCTCGAATAATATCACATTTTAATTCATAGTCGAAATATAATAATTAATAGTCGAAATCTAAAATCAAAATTTCGCACACGTACAATATTTTGATTTGGGAGTCCGATGTTGAAATTGAGAAAAATCCCGGAACTCCCAAAATTGGGAGCCCGAGCCCCACGTTGGTTTTGCCCTAAGGGTCTTCGTATGGTTTTTTTTTGTTCAAAACTTTGTATGGTCTTTAGATTCTAAAATGTTGTAATCGACAAATATAGTGCTCGTTCAATTCATGATGTATTGCACATTACTCTATATTCATAATGTATCAATGCCATTCAAATGTGAGGATTCTTGGTTTGAAATCCAAAGCATGCATGTGAATATATGTATTATTTACATATTAAACTAAGGAATATTGAAATTAGTATTTAACTAAAGAACATCGACATTAGTATATTTCAGTGAATCATAAACTTTCTTGTGAAATGATAGTATTACTTATCTCACATCTGTATCAATTCTAAAATTTATGATTTAAAGATTTAAAAAATTTATATCTCAATACGTGGCGTCGATAAATAATTAGGCAGTGAAATTAGACTGTTTAAAGTTGAGAAAACTTGTGAAAATGTGTACTTGTCATGGAATAGATGTGAAAATAACCCATAAAATAACTAACTGAAAAGTAAATAAATAAACCTTGTAAAATGCATAAAAGTATATGCAAATATAAGTCAGTTCCTTTTTACACGAAGAGTTTTATAATTAGTAAAAACCAATAGATAAAGCTGAATTTTAACTTTTAAAAATAAAAAAATTTGACATAACATTTGCCCACCAAAATGTTTCTTTTAAAAGAAATATTCATTTCATCAATGATGGAGTAAAATCCAAACAACTTACGTGACTTTGATTACTTCATTTGGATACAAAAATAAATAACATCATGATGATCTGAGATAACACTTTTACTGTCATAATTACACATACCAGGACCTTTAAAGGTCATAGCAAAACTCTAAAAGGCTATACCAAGATCCTTAACGGTCATTACAAAGACCTAGAGAAGATCTATACTTCATTCATACCATATAATCACAAACTTTTTACATATGAGTAATGAAGGCCACCCTTATGAATCGAATCCATGATCTCTTGGATTTCAGAGTGCTGCACATCTAACATAACAAATAGTGGAGAAGTTGGAGAATTGACGAGTCTGTGGATTGAGGTTGTTGATCGGAGATGAGATTTTCTTCTTAATGTCAGCTATGCTTTGAGTCTTTCTTGATGTCGAGTGTGAGCGAAAGAATCGTCATTACACACTAACAAACTGCAATATCTCTTTCTTCATAATGAAACGACTTCATCCTCCCTCTAATCTTCCACCTTTGTTACTCCAAATTGCCAAGGAAATAAATAAAAACTAAAACAAACAACATCCATTCGAAAAGGAAATACTGGCAAAGAGAATCCTTCCTTTACAAACTGATTTTGTAAAACTTTTATACACAAGTACAACAAAGAGCCCAAGTCCCTCTATTGATAATTCTGACATAAACAACACACAAAACATATCGACTATCACGGTTACCTACTTAGTGAAGAATCACACACAACACGTCAAGGTGAACGTTTATATTGTGTGACCTCTGATCCAATAATAAAAAGAAATCATTTTTCTGATTCGAAATTTAAAAGAAAATGATTCTTATCCACTTCTTCGTTTATATGAATCCACACAAATCATATTTGTGAATGTTTATTTTTGTACCGACTCGTGTGAAGGAATGACTGATTCAGGTCGAGTCTTCAACAAAAAGAAAAAAAAAGAGTTAGGTCCATTTGGCTCAGGCGAATCAGATTAGACGAAAAAAGGAAAAACTGTTACCTAAGAAACGCGAGAGGCCCTACTTATGGTCCATGGGCTACTTTACTGGGCTTGATTAGTTGGACTTTAAACTATAAACCCAAGAAATTAAGCCCAAGACCTCACCCGGGTGAACTTGCTTTGCCCTTTTTCTCCATTAAAACGTAGTCAATAGAACGGGCAACTGAAAAAGAAGGAAGAAAATGGCGAGCGAAGAAGAGAGCGCCGTGAAAGAGCCTCTCGATCTCATCAGACTCAGTCTCGACGAACGGATTTACGTTAAGCTCCGGTCAGATAGAGAGCTCAGAGGAAAACTACATGTAAGATTCTCCGTTTTCTCTCTCTCTAGTTTTGTTATTTAGTTGTTTTGGTGACTAGGGTTTTTCTGTTTCATTGATGACTGTGGTAAAGTAGATTTTTTTTCTTATATTTTCCTAGGTTGAAACTAGGGTTTCTAAAAAATTAGGGTTTTTTGGGTGTTATAGTGGTAGTACTGAGTCCCATGAGAGTGTTAGAATGTCAAAGTTTTGAACTTTTTTGAAGTAAGATGTCGTCGGGAAATGTGGAAAGGTTGATTAGAGATGATTGTGGAGCTAAATAGTAATTAAGGTGGATCTTTTCATCTAGGTAATAAGAAAAACTTGGATTTTAATTTGTTTAGAAAAGAAAATATGGTTTCTGCTAAACTTAAAGCTTGAAAACTGAAATACAATAGGGCATGAAATCTCCAAGATACCTATTAGTCTATGACTCTATTGGTTCTTTTTTCCTTTTCAGTAAACATATATTTTTCAGTTTTGTTGTTCGAGAAATTATCTGTAGTAGAAATATCTCTTATCTCTACCTATGATGTAGTTAAAGAACTTCGAAAGAGTTTACGTATTAAGAGATAAATTCTAGTCCTTGACAAATGTGGGGCCTCTGTGGCTCTGTCCATAGTGATGTTTTTTGTTTGATAATCTAAATGGGAGCTTGATATATCATTAGCATTTAATATATTCGTATCCCGTTATCTAGTTAGTGTTTCCCTCCTTTTTTCCTTGAAGGATGTAGAGATATGTTCTTTACGTTCATAACTTCAGCATTTTGTTCATGATGTAAAAACTCATAGGGGAAGCTTCAATGAAGGCTTACTAGCCTTTAAATAAAGATAAAATGCCATTGTAATTCTCTAAATTCGTAGTTAAATCCATAATTTTCTCATGAACTTAATAAATAAAATAAAGAAATTCAAAATTATATAGTTTCACTGTAGGACTCCCCTCAAGGGAACCTGATTAACACCGGTTCAAGTTGGGGAATAAAAGTTAGAGAAAACATGCACAATGAGCATGAGGACCAAATGGAAACTGACATCTAAATGTAAAGCAACTCGGCAGCTTAAAGACAACAGATAACCTTCATAACGAAAATAACAAAGTGGAATGAGACTACTAATGTATTATGTCTCAGCGCAATATCGCTACTTGTGTAGATTAAACAACACCATCTGAAATTTACGTTTCCGAGTTCTGTCAGAACAAATGGTTGAATTTCCTGATGTTGAAAATTGAGGTTTGAGAATTGAGTGATTGTCAGAACTCAGAATCTCCGAAGATTCAACAAATGTAGGTAAAAGACAGTTTTGATTCATAACACATAAAATTTTAGGCTAAGCTCTGAACAGCTAGAGCAATCCATTGTTGTAGACGTGTAGGTGTGTTGCAGGTAGGTAAAAGGGAACTGATTTCTGGAAGATCTTCCTTTTTTCCTTTACAAAATGGTTTGTCAAAAAAATTTTCCTGAATCCTGAATGGGGTAGTCTCTATTTGTTGAGTCCATTTTGAGAAGTTATTTTCTAGTTGGATTTACTTTATTTAGCTGTTTACCCCCTAGCATTCTTCTTGGAGGTGCTAACACTTTTATCTAAATGCTCTTCGTGCTGGGGTATGTTTGTTATTTCTAGGCTTATGACCAGCATTTGAATATGATACTCGGGGATGTTGAAGAAATCATTACGACGATTGAAATTGATGATGAAACTTACGAGGAAATTGTCCGGGTAAGCAGTATTAGACATTATTTACATTCGTTTTTTCTATTTGGAAGATCTAACATATTCATGGTTCAGTATGAACTTGTAAAAAAAAAAGATAACTGTTTTTTGAAACTGCGACTTAATATATTATTCAGAAAAATGAGAATTTACAAATGGACAATGTCCGAGGGAATTAAATTGTTGCAAACATAGGCTCCCAACTATAAATGAAATCTACACAAGACATCTCACCCCCACGTCTTACCCCTACTCCAATAGTATATGGTTCTCTTGGTGGAGAAGATCAAGATGACAGTAGAGTGATCTATTGGTTTTTCCATAAAAGTAGCTTTGTTCCTGCCTTCCCAAATACACCATATGGTTGCATGCGGATAAGATCACGCAGCTGCCTACCTCTCTTTGGTGTTCTTGATTTTCGTCCATTAGCACAAAGCGATATAGCCTGGCACACACCACACACAATTCATGCTCTTCAAAAAGAGGCCCTACCTTGAAGGCCTCCTTGTAATGGATAAGAAGATGAGAAAAAGATTCGAGGTCGCATTTACATAAGGTGCATCGGTTAGCAAAAGTGAAACCTCTCTTACTATGCTTTTCACTTCTTTCTTATAAGCTATTAACTTCATATGCACCTTACTTTCATTCACTTAAAACACAAGGTTGCGGAACCTATTTAGCATTTCGTACCTGGGCTTTCTTCTTAGTAATTTGAAATCGTTCTTACTGGCGTGTCTTTTGGTCATTGTTTTTATTACTAAACTCTCTCAATCTAGTAGCACCGATTCGTGATTTTGTTTCTGATCTGTTTTGAAAGTACTTCCGACGTCATTATTCCTCAACTCATTCTTTAAACATCTTATATCTTGATTACTCAATTGGGTGGCTTTACAATCAAAACTTAGGTGTCCATAGAGAAAGGTGGTTGTTAGCAAATTTATTCATATATTCGTATCCCTATTTTCCTCGTCGAAAGAAATCATCCTTGAGTTTAGAGCAACACAAGTTACAGTTTTAATGCAGTTTTGAGCATTGAAGTTTGTAATCCAGTTGTCTCCCTTTGAGGACATTCTAAAACCCTAAACCGCAAAAGAGGGTGACATCGTGAAATGGTTACTGCATCTGTCATTGTAAGATCCTTATTATATGCTTGTTCCGGATAAACTTCTGCAACCCTAAACCACGAAACAGGGTAAAATCATGAAATGGTTAATGCATCTGTCATTGTAAGATCCCTATTATATGCTTGTTCAAATAGACTTTTGCAACCCGTTCGATCATACAATTTGGAGTTGAAACTTCTTCCAACTTCAAATGTGAATATCAGAGTAAAATATTACAATTTGGTAGAGGATAGATATGTGCATAAAGATAATATTTTTTTGACTCTATCTTCGATGTTGCTTCCATGTCTTTTATGTTGGACTGCGTTTCTTATATCCCCGTTCTTTTTATGGTTTCAGACGACAAAGCGCACTGTTCCATTTCTCTTTGTTCGAGGAGATGGAGTAATTTTAGTTTCACCGCCGTTAAGGACAGCTTGATGCTTAAATGAAAAAGAAGATTGAGCAATGGTGGAGTTCACATGGGAGTTTTAATCTTTCATTCCCCAAAACAGATATTAATAGTAGAACTAGTTTTGTATTAAACCTGCAAAAAAGTTGTTGACTTGTACAAGCTTAGGCTGAATTCTTGTTTTCATTCAGACCTTTCACTTCAATTGCTAGAAACAAATTACTATCTTTTCTTCTTCAAACTCTATTTCGATATAACTTTGCCCCGACTGTACTTCCATTTATAGGTTCCATGGCCTATGGTTACATTATTGTACTGAAATTTTGTTGAAGTTTTCGCTAATTTGTTTAGACTGGCATTACTCATTTTATGGCCATTTCATTTATACAACCCCTTTGGAGTATTGGTCCTAAAGTGCGCCATCTGCCATATATGGGTTGAGAGAGAGGTTTGAGGCTTATAAAAGAACCAAACCTTTCACATCAAGGTCAAAAGGAGGGGCATGACCACAGCATGCCCATGGGCTAGGCTGTCGTGAGGCCTTCATGGTCTACCAACAGCATGACGGAGTCCGCTTGTGCCAAGCGACACACACCATGGGCCGCAAAACGGGTCATGACCCCATATTTGGGGAATTCTAGATCCACTTGACTAACCAAATACATTGAGAGCTCAAACAAAACCCAACCACATATCATCTAGACCTATCACAAGCATACCAACCCTATGTCAAATTTAAGTAAGATTTCAGCTGTCACTGGTTTTCTATATCTATCAGAAAATAGAAAGAAAAGAAGTAGTGGTCTTGCATATTTCTTATGGTCTATCTACTGAAAAAGTGGGTATATCTTTCTCTCACTAACTTGATTCATGGCTACTGAGATCACTCTAAGTAGACCAATCCAACCTTTCCATTTTATTCTGTCGAAACCCAAAATTACAAACATTTTAACATCTCAAAGAGCATTAATCTTACCCAGACATTCAAAGTTCAAAACTTGTAGATTAGGAGACTATGATTTTGGATTCAAATCCTTTTCCGCCATTAAAGCTGCTTCTTTTGAAGGGATAAGAAGCACAGCTGGTTCAGTTAGTAAAGAGAACCAAAGGGTAGCATCTGGGGATGAGAAATCAATTTCCCAGATTAAATCTAGTCTCTATCAAGCTTTACAAGGTATACCCATTTTGATTCATAAGCTTCTCATCTCTCTCTCTCTCTCTCTCTCTTTCTAACTATGAGCATTTGTAAAGGGATTAACAGAGCCATATTTGGAGCTACCTCAGAGAAAAGGTCTGAAATTGAAAGTCTAGTGAAGCAATTAGAGATTTTGAATCCAACTCCTGAACCTACACAAAATCTAGAAAAGGTAAAAATCAATAATAAGATTCTTCATTGTTTATGTATGAGTTATAGTTATGAAATTGAACTAGTTTGGTTTGTCATTTTTATGTAATTTTCAAGGTGGGTGGCGTCTGGAAGCTTATTTACAGTACAATTTCAATCCTGGGTTCCAAAAGAACTAAGCTTGGGTTGAGAGATTTCATCACCTTAGGGGATTTCCTACAAATCATTAATGTCGCAGAGGTATGAATTCTTGTTTCTTAAGATACTATTGGAGCCCATTACGCCCGACTCTCCCCCAAAACTGGCTCGAGAGGAAACGACTGTCGCGGGCTTTTATACGGCCGTAAGCCCGTGTGATGTCAGATTATGTTAATACCCAGACAAACTTCAGGAATGGAGTCACTCGACACTTCCCTCATGCAGGGCTAGAGGTTATGACGTCTCGACCTATCTTTGACACACTAAATAGTAAATAGTATGTTAGATTTCATAGGGCCTAAATTTACTTTGAGAACAATCGTCCAAAGAAATGATTGCGCAAGACTTATCTGCTTTAGAGATTCTAAGGCCTTGGTAAGGTGGGATAATGCTAACAGCCCTTCAATGTCGGGGATTGGAGTCACTTGGCTATCCTCCTCGAATCATGAGTAGGATTTCGAGGTATTTACTCATCCCTGGTAGACCAACTTTGGTACGATGTTGGACCTCACTAGGCTCGTCTCGCTTTGGGTGGCTAGCTTCCTAACGGTTAGCCCGAGGCTTATCTGCTTTCGAAATTCTAACGCCTAGGTGACGTGGGACAATGCTAAAAGTTTTACACTTCTGAATCCTCCAATTTTTCTTCTTCCTTTTTGTTTTTTACTTTCGATCTTAGGCTATTTTCATCTTCTTTTGCCTGAGCTTTTGTTGATAGGACTAATTGCAGGGGAAGGCCATTAATGTGATCAAGTTTAATGCAAGGGGAATGAAAATGTTAAATGGAGAACTAACAATTGAGGCCTCTTTCAAGATTGCATCTGAATCAGTTTAGTGATCATTTTTACCCTTTCCTAGCAAAAGCTTCTGAAATTTCTTTATGTGCTAGATAATCAAACTCTATCCAAATTTTCATCTAAATTTTGCAGAGAGTTGATATTAAATACGAAAATTCAACGATCACTCCTGACCAGGTATTATTCTTTTTTCTTTTGGTTTCGAACTTATGGGTGGTACCCTTCAAGAGGGGCTTAACAGTTACAGTTTTTTTAGACTAATTGCCTGAGCTAAATCTGTTCATTAGAGCAGCTTATATAAACCAGACCCCCTCTGTGACTACATTCGTGGTTGCCTGGTCCGGACCCTGATTGAATTCTATCACTAAGTGTTTGATTTTGATAAAACAGTTGATGAATCTATTCCAAAAGAACTACAATCTTCTGCTCAGTATTTTCAACCCGGATGGATGGCTCGATATCTCGTATCCTTTTCTGCAACTTGTTTTTTGTTCATATCTTCCAGTTTTTTGCAACTCTTTTTGTGTTCATTTCCTGCAGCTTCTATCAATTACTCGGATTATATTTCTTTTTTCGTTCTCTACAGTTTTGTAAGAAGTCGAAGTTTTGTTCTTTAATTCAAGGTGTTGTTAGATATGTTGATGAAACAATGAGGATTGGAAGAGATGATAAAGGCAACATCTTCATATTAGAAAGATCATCATCATCAGACACAATCATCTAGTAAACCACAAAATACTGATTCCATAAATGCAATTCTTTTTTTTGTGAATAATTTAAGATTCTTGTTTTCTTCACATACACATATGGTTATAAGCTCTCTATATCAATCCTTTTCTTGTTTAATTCACATGCACATGGTTATAAACTCTCTGTATCAATCAATGATTTAGGGTTTAGAGGGGTTTAGAGATATACAAGCAAGTTTAAGACATCCGATTAAGAAATGGTTCTTTCCCCTTTTCTAAGAGTCTCCAGAGTTCTTGTCAGATATTAATGTGACATAACCCATATATGATTTAAAATAAGAGGGCGCGAACTCTGCCACCAATACATTCAGTGAGGTTCCAAAGTCAACACAAGTAATTCTAGCACCGGGTGAAGTTTGCAAATATGATATTTGACCTAAAAACTCATAAAATTCACATTTGCCCAAAGTTGCCTGACGGTAAAAAAAGAATAAGGTTTATAAAGCAAATATAAAAAGGAAACATAAAATTGTGAAGGTAAAAACACACTGAAATTAGTTTTTAATCATTTCCAAACAGCAATATCAATCGAATTCAGATTCCTGCATTTTACATGCAGGAGCAAGGTACAAAAAAACGGGTAAACACCGAATCTGTTTATATTATTTCAACTCAAATTTACCTCCGTCTCTCAAACTAACAATTAACCAAGATGCACTGAACGAACAAAATAGTGTGTTCTGAAGAAGTTATTAGAGATCGACAAAGAGAAGAGACGAAAATTGAACGAATCTTCACTCCTTACTTCAGTTTCACGAAGAGCTTTGGTGCAACCTGATTCAAAAAAGACAGTTTCAGGAAAAAGAAGACAGACAAAATTCCATTACAAGTCAAATCGATCTAACGAATAGGACTTAGAACTTACGCATTTGTCAACACAAGACCAGTAGTCGAAGTACTGTCCTGTGCAGTGTTTGCTCCCACTTTCGTCACCTTGGATCCTCTTCACACATGCCTGTCATTACAAAAACAGAGCTTCAAAAATCCAGTCATAAATAAAATGACTAGAGTTCAAATTTATCAAAATTCTTGTTTCTTTTTAGGAATCACAGCTCTGATTATAGAATGTTCACTGAAACTTAAAACAGGTTCATTGCTATCTGCTGACATGGAGGGAAGTGAAAGGTAAATGGTGTAATCAGGATCTCTTCTTAGTATACTATCGCTGGATGTGTTCAATAACTCGCGTATTGCTGATAAAAAGAAAGATCCTATACAATCACAAATGTATTCTTATTATCAGACCTATTGGCCTCATATGGGCAGTGGACTTCATATCAAACAACATAAGCTACTTAAACCTTGTTAGCATGCGCCACTAACATACATTGCTTAGGTTCAAGACATATAGATTACACTGCTGCATTTACCTGATATTCAATCAAAGGTTTCACACATTTTGGTTTGCAAGACTCCTCAAAGTATTGTTTCTGATCAACGGGTTCCTCGTCCGACCTAAATTGGGCAAAGAAAATTAAGGGACTTTAAAAACAAATGACGTCTCTCAACAAGAATCATATAAAGATGAAGAAGCAAAATTATATAACAGTGTATCATGTGCAATGTTAGGTGTAGAATCAGAATCGACCGACCAGAAGAATAAACTTATGAAACAAATTTAAAGAACATACTATGGCGAGTCGCCATGTCAGGGACCCCGCCTAGCATTACTCTTAGACGAGTCGTTTACTCTTATAAACGGGTTGTGAGTCATGATGTCTAAATGGGTTAGGTGGCCATTCTCAGACGACCACAACCCATTGTTAGATACTAACTGTATCAGAAATTCAGAATATGAAATAGAATACATCACTGACATTTTGAATGAAGATGGGATAACAACAGCTAGATCAAAATTGTTACTGGTTCTACCTGCACAAAGAAAAACATTACCACCCAAACATTGTCAATGGCAAAAGCATATTTAGAACAGGTCATATAAGTCACTACAAAGAGTTGATAAGATGAATTTTTCCCGTTGTTAAACCGGTCAAGGTTCGTGAGAAGAACGACTTTTAATTTATGCAAGTTTCCAAACGACCAAACTGATATATGCATAACCTTAAGTGGTGTTCCCTATTCTTCTATTTATATAAAACTGGCTCGTTTAACTTGTCTATATCTGAATCGCCTTAACCAAATAGACCCAAAATGGAGCCAAATCAGTCACCCAGAGTAGTTAATCATCACGAGTCCGACAAAAACAGAATGTCTAAAATCTGGCACGAGGCAATTCAGGCTTCGAATTAGATTACATATATGACTTCGGAAGAAAAACACTATCTTAGTTGATCACATCACTTCACTGGTATCAGGTTGCGCTAATGTACAAGAATTACTGGATCAAACGAGAAAGACCCTAATCAATTTTCACACTTTCAGGTATACATCCATTTTTACACAGCATAGGTAGGGCTAGTTATCCTCTTTCAACAAATTTACAAATATCTACAGGTAACTATTGATCGAATCATGTAAATATAGAACCCTAATAACATAAAAATTCATCATTTTTTAGGGTTTCACGAATTAAGCCACTAAAATCATCTATCTTAGATTGAATAAATTTCACAAACAGATCAGAGATGATATTGAATAAGTCAAAAATCAATCAAACAATTCGTTTCAATTTAAGAAATTATACTAGAAATGCATTTAGAACCAAAAGCAACAATTTCCAAAACCCTAAAATCAAGCTGAAGAAACAGAGTCCATTTAATAAGATGGATCCACATTTTTAGTGGTAAGAACTTCCAGTTCTTCGTATTAGCGAGTGAAATGAAATAGATTCTCAAAAGAAAATCGAAGTTAATAGGTAGAAAGAAGCAGAAAGATAATCTTACTAGGAGGTTGTTACGATCTAGATCAGAGTTTAAGAGAGAGAGAGAGAGAGAGAGAGAGAGAGAGAAAGGAAAGAGAGCTTCATACCTTGTCGCGTGAAAGAGAAGAAGCTAATCAGGTTTTTCTCTGAATCCGGATACCCTATAATCTATATAAAACTTTGAGATGTGGGAGAACAGAACCAGTTTGACATAATCGGTTCCACAAAAAAAAGGCACTCCAATTGGTTCTAGTCAAGAAACAGAACCGGAATATATTGTATTGGTGTTAGTTCGGTTCCTGGTCGTTCAATCCCCCATTCACACGTCTAAAACTTTTGGAAAGACCACCGAATGAAATTTCGGTTTCGGTTAAAATTTCAATTTCGGTGAAAAAATTGAAACGTTTTGTGAAAATATTTCGGTGAGTGTGAAAATTTTACAATATACGGAAACAATTGAAGTACGTTATAATTGAATTATTTATTGAAAATAAGATTTGCAAAACAACATTTTTATAAATAACACCTAAAAGAATTATTTGTAGATATAGTGACAAATTGGGAGGCGTGGATATTGTGAAATATCCGATGTCCTCCCTAACCCTTGTATAGTTCTTTACTTCGTTTATTATTAATTCAAATTTTCAAAAAAATAACATCCAAAAAGATAATAATACTAAAATTAACAAATAACGTTCAAAAGAATTATTTGTTACAAATAACACCCAAAATATAATAATATTTTTTGGGTTCTTTAGCGTTAATTTGAAAAAATATACTCCGGTGATATGTCGCCACATAGGCGGAGGGATGGGGGAGGGACCAAAATGGAGGGATGAATATAACTTCTCTAATGTTATTGTGGGAGTTAATAAGATGACTAATTTGTTAATTTTAACGTTAATTTGCAATTTTATAGTTATGGGGTTAACTTTAACAAAAGAAAATTTATAGGACGATGATTAATAACCCTTAAGAAACCTAATAACAACATAGCCACAAATAGCAACCGACATCTTCTTCTTTTTTTTCTCTCTCTCCAGGGTTTCTTCTTGATTTTAAGAAGAAATGAAGAATTTGATAAATATTTGGTAGGAATTAATGGAGATATATATTGAAAAAATGAAGAAGATAGATATGAAAGTAAGTATGCTTTGATTTTCGGTTCTATAGTTAGTGTTTCTATAGATCCATCGATTTTTTCCAGATTTGGATACTACAGTTCGAAATTTCGCATGATTTTCGCCGAAATCATGCACGAAATTTCTGTAAGTGATGTTTCGTTTCCCTAGTTTAAAAAACCGAAAATATTCTGGCCTTTTCGACTGAAATATTTCGATTTTTCATTCCTTGGGAAGGACTCACAAACCATCCCTAAATTGACCCTATCAACGAGTGATCTGTTATTGTGCACATATATTTGGTTTACGCAATCACTTGTAAGCCTCGGGTACCTATGAACACAAATTTGATGCATTATAAAGATTGCAGATATAATATGCTTGGTAATGAAAATTCTTTCAGCGATAGATTATTTCTGTAACTCGATGGTACACTATGACTTCTACGGTCTATAACTCAAATGCTTCGCGTAACTAGCAAGGACTCGTTTTCAAATATGAATAACTTCAGATGAATATCCAAATCATAAAAATGACTATGTCTAATGTAAATAACTTCAGATGAATATCCTCATCATAACAATCATTATGTCCAATTCAAATCTCATAGCGGCTGAAGACTTTAGTTGATTACTAACTTCAAATGTTAAATCATTTCGAACAATTACGTAAATCACAATAAAAATTATTCCTATCGGTCCAGCTAAAAGTACTTTCTTTTTAGCAGATATGAGTATGGTTCTTAAAGAGGGCCACAAAACTCCTCCGACCAAATTATGCTAAATGGAAAACAACACAATTGAAATACATTAATGTTTTTTTTTTTCTCACTGTCGGAATTAACTGAATCAAACGAACTCAAAGCAGCCATTTTAGTGAGTCATGGTATTATGAAATAGGACTCTTACAACTAAATTCCCATGTCAAATTTCTTATTTGACTTAGAAATAGAACACACTATCTGAGATATTGATCACTTGAACTTGTTTATTTCAAAACTGGTTAGCTTGAATTCCTACTAAACTCTTTCCTTCCCTACCTCTTTTTCAATACAAGGTTGAACCACAGACTCCTCTAGCCAGCTTGTTAGCTTGGTTTAGGCCTGACAACCAAAAATATTTCTCATTTCAACAAATACAATGTGTCAGGATCTATAGTTTGGTAGACTGGTACATATAGCTCCAATGTTGAAGTTATATAGCGTCGCATGAAAAAATTTATTTTGGTGAGAATGACTATTTTTTTTAGTCTTCTCTAGGTATTTTCGTAGTTTGCAACTTGTAAAAGGATTGCAACATCTTGCAAGTAGGCTCAGTCTAGGCCTAAAACCACCAGAACAGTGGCTTTTGGCCCAAATTTTTTATAGTGTCGAGGTCCCCAAAGTTTAGAAGTTTATATGTAAAAGGAAATGCGAAGTATTACATAAAGTAATTTTCGCCTAATTGGTGAAACACAATTATACCACCCCAAAGGTCTCTAAGTTCAAGCCACTTCATCAAAAAAAAAAAAAAAGTTCAAGCCACTTTTAACACTTTTAGTTTTATTTTTTCGTTTCAATGTCTACAATTCACACACTTGATATACATTTATCTACTTCACAAAATTCTTTTAATCTATTAATAAATTTCAAAATTAAATTTATTTTTGTTAAAGTAGTTTTTGTTGTCCCAAAGAATATAAAGTTATTGTCTCTAAATAGAGATAGCCAGAGGGAGTGGAGGTCTGCAACTCGGGTAGCAAATCTTTCATATCAAAGGAGACCGAGAAAATGGTAGCTTGCCATGTTAACACATAGTTTTTTCAAAAAATGTAATGGCACTCAAAAAAAAAAAAGTTGTTGGTTATAACAACCCGTCTCTCTTTCATAATTAATAACAAAGCAAAAAAGTTGTCATGTTTATTAATCTTTTGAAATAACAAGAGATATGTCTAAGCTTTAACAAAAAAAAAAAAAAAGAGATATGTCTAAGGTTCAAAATCATTGAGTCAATAAGTTTGGAACCCAAAGATAATATTAAATAGAAAATTAGTCTGAGCAATTTACATGTCTGACCTCTATTTTATCAGTTTCTTCCTAACCTATCATCAAGTTACCCTTGTTCCCTTTTAGAAAAAAGAAGTAACCGTTTCAATTTTTTTTCCTGTGAATATGGACTACGATTTACGTTAGTCGTTACATGACATTGATAGATCATCAAGATGTGATAAACACGACAAATGCATAAGTTAAACTATGAATGAAATAAGCTTAAATCCCAACAACATATTAAAGAGACCTAAAGTCCGACAATTTATTATTTATATCTTTAATAACCCAAATTCAATAACTATAAATTACATTTTTTTTAGTTTTTAGGGATATTTAGCGTTTGGGTCAAGGATAAGTACTGGTTTTAGTGTTTAGGTCACAAGTTTGTCCGTTATAGGGTCTGGGGCACGGACTAACCATTGACCACGTTGACTAATGACGCAGTTAACTAGCGTCATTAGTCAACAGGTCAATGGTTAGTCCGTGACCCAGACCCTAAAGTCGGTACTTATCCTTGACCCAAACACTAAATAGCGTTGCTGTGAGCCGTTCCAAAGATGGAAATAAATTTGAACGCATTAAAATCAGAAAAAGGATTTGAACATCAATTCTTTCAGGTCTTAAAATTGATGGATCAATTTGGTCTTTGTTGTTCATAGTAATCACCATGATTCTTTCTTCAACCAAGTAGAGAAAATTTCGTCCATGAAATTCAAAATTCCTGATAAACTTATAGATGTTGATTTCTCATTCAAATATAGATCTAAATCTTTAATAAAAATAACTAATCGTTTTGTTGTTTGAAGAAGAAGCATTTTTAGGTCAGAATCATCAGTAACATTTGATATATTTATATCGTAGATATCGTAGTTCTGGAATTTAGCCATGGCGGAAACGAATGATGATTTTCCAATTTATGGAAGACCAAAGAAGATAGCTTTGTTTCCAAACAAGACGTAATCGATGATAAAATTGTTTTAATTTAATAAAAGATTCTAGATCTGATTTTACCTTGTTTTTTTAAATGTGAATCCATGACAATTGTATCGAAAGTTGTTAGATGAGTAAATGAACAGATCTTCACATTTTATTATGAAAAGGGGGGAAAAGCTAGGGTTTTCTGAAG
>BEHA01003981.1:334397-346182 GCA_002897215.1 Eschscholzia californica subsp. californica
TATTTAAGATTATTGCTCTAGTTTAAGAAATTCTCATGTTTTTAGTGAAATGCATTTGACACCTAAAAGTATAATATCTCTGTATTCGAGCGAATGTTTCATTTATGCGCAATTCTAGTGTTATTTGAATCGTTATCTTTGTCATTCCTTTTTCTGCAATTGTTATCATTATTTACCATTACTAGAATATTTTGATGAAGTTCATGAGACCTTTTCTATGTGGGATTAGGATTTGCCAATTTGTTTAAGTTTGTGACGTTATCAACTTGATTTGAACTATTCAACCTTTTGAGCACTTGCATTATATTATCTTGTGTTTATTATTGCTTATTCATTGAATACTATTTCAACTTGACAATTTTGGTTCATCTCACCCTTCATTGTTAAATTTGGATCTTCATATGGCGAAAACTATAAAAGCCACAGTATGATGACTTAGGGTCAATTAGAAAGTCAAGGGGTAAATTTAGCTTTCTTCTGTTAGTAAAACTTATTATATTGAGTTGAGGGGGATTTCTTCTTTAGTTCTTATCTCGGCTTCTCTTTTTTCCCCATTGAACCTTAGTTACTCCAAGATCTTGAATGTTTTTTCATGACAACTATTTGTTGGGATGGTTGAAAGTACCTTGAATATTGGCCAATATCTAACTTGAAAAGTGATCCGAGTAATTGTTCCGACCCGTTTATTTATGTTTATCATAGAAATATAAAGGGCGTTTATTGTAAGGAGCGTATTCTTGTTTTCTTGGTTTAAGTAGAGAGTCAAAGGGGGGTTTAGTGCGTTACATATATATTAAAATCTTTGCAATCTTGCTCTGCATACATAGTGAAATTCAATGTGTCATTATTCGTTGTGGAGTAGGTTGTACAAATGAACCACATAAATCTCTTGCATTCAGTGTGATTGGTATGATTATTGTTTTTATGGTTCCCTAGATCTTCGTCATAACAAGGATATTATAAGCTCATAACAAGAATATTATACGCGTGAGCATCATCTTGTACTAGTTTCTTTTGGAGAGAGACCAATGACAAATAACGACTATTTTGTTGCACTATAATTGCATTATTAAAATATCCGCAGCAAAGCCGACTATATAACAATCTCCGTCCTAATCCTCATTTTGTATATGAACCTATTGTTCTCAAAATGTAGGAAGATATTGTTTTCGAGGTTGCCTTGTCATTTTGCTTTTCAGTATCCTATTTCGACATAGATTTTATGCAGTACTTAATATTCATCTAGCCTATCTAAGAAATTCCTTTGTGAGTAAAACGAATTTCAAGTCTTCGAATTATAGCATTAACCTATTTACTTTGATGTATCTGTCATTCAACTAGATCATTTTATAGTTCAACAAAAAGAAAAAACTAGATCATTTTATTCTCCACATTAGATAAGTGTCGTAGGGTGATATGGATAGGCCGCGACTTTGGGGAATAAAGAAAAATCTCTAGGGAATAAAGACTTAGTCAACCATGATTGACTTAAGGAGCATATTTATTTTTTGGCCCAAAAATTAACTAATTTGTATCTTCATCTTCCTCAAACCCCATCCCACCACAAATTTCGACCACCAACAATTCCGACCACCATAGATTCCGGCCACCACCTTCATCTCTCACCTTCACGTCACATCCACCCCCACAACTTCCAGCCACCATTTTTCCTTTATTTTTATCTCTCTATCTTCTTCTCCCTCTATTCTTCTCCCTCTATTTTTCTTCCTCTCTTTCTCTTTCTCTCTCTAACACCCAGCAGATCTCAGATCTGAGATCTACTGGGATGATGAACACGAATCAACATATTAAAGAAGACTTTCTTAAGTCTTTATTTGAGTTATTTTGATAAGTATTACTGTTTTAGAGAGTCGTTTTGATGTGTTCCAGGGTTAGGGTTTCATTAATGTAAAGAACTACCAATCTTCTGGTTTTGGTGTTATTAATATAATATTTCTCTTATTTGAATCTTGATGGGTGAATTGCATTTTACATACATGGGGTTTGAATGGATCTGAGAGGAAGTAAAAAAGAATCAAAATTAAAGGAAATTAATGAACAATAAACACTTTAAGTTCAAAACCGCAATTAGATAGAACCGTAAACTTAGTCATAGAGGTTTCCTTTGCTAGATGAAAAGACTGATATAAACATCACAAGATTCAAATCAAAGTTAAAAAAGAAAACCCTAAGAAGGTTGAACTTTTATTTGGCTATTGCGGGGCTTGATTTTCAGTGGGTAATACATAAATACCATGGAATCCTTAAAATAACAAACAAGTGATTACGAAGAAGATGACAGAGAGAGAAGAAAATAGTGGTAGAGATGAGGGAAGATGAACATTAGGGACCAAAACTAAATCTATTGAAATTTTGGACTAAAATTAAAGATGTCCCCCTACGTCAATTTTGATTGAGTGAGTCTTTATTCCCCGGAGACTTTTCATTATTCCCCAAAGCCGCGGCCTATGGATAGTACCATAATTTAAAAAGGGCCGCGGCTTTGGGGAATAAAGAAAAGTCTCTGGGGAATAAAGTCTTGGGGATATACTTAGTTTTTGCCCCTAAAATTTACTAAGTTGTGTCTTGCCCCCATCTTCATCTTCACCTCAATCCCAAAGCTTCCAGCAACTAAAATTTCGGCCACTATCACCACCACCTTCATCTCAGATTTCGGCCCTTCAAATAAATGCAACCAAAAATTCCAGCCATTTTCATCTTCATCCTTCAACTGAACTGCAACACCATAGGAATTGATCACAAATCATAAAGACATACTTTCATTACGAGAGATCAATGATTGAAAGCTGCCAATTACATGGAATCATCACATGACATAGCTTCCCCAAATGAGGATAATTAACCAGATCAAAACAAAACCCTAATTAGCATCACAAAATTCTTCATACTCAATCACAACAGAAAACCCTAATTGGCATCACCAAAATTCATCACAAGCAACATGAACCCTAGAAATAAGAGAACAATCCATACCTTATTCCTTTATCTTCTTCAACTCTTTTCTAGATCTTTCAGATCAACCATTTCCCACGACCTTTTCTTGTGGAGGTAGTGGAAAAAGTATTAGTGGATGCTCTCATGCTCATGCTTGCCCCAAAACAGGTGACTTGAAGAAGGATCTAGGGTTGGGTTATTGGTTTTCCAATGATGAGAGGACATTAAACGACGACGAGAACTTCATATCTTTTTGCTTCTTTCTTAATTAGTTCTCAGAGATCGAGTAAATGGTGTTGGGAACTTCTCCAGTTGACCTAGAATTGTTTATGGGTGTGGGAAAAACTTCATCTCCACAACAGAAAGATGATAATTTTTTTCTAAACACTACTAGCTATTATAGATTTTGACGAAGATACTTCCTTCGACATCTTCCTCTCTACACTGTTTGATGTGCTTCGAGAGAACGGGGAGGAGAGAGAAAAACAGAGAATATGATGAAGATTAAGAAGTAATAATCAAGAAAGACAATTTTTGGACTCAAAACAAATATGCTTCCTAAGTCAAAATTTTTTGACCAAATTCTTTATTCCCCATAGACTTTTCATTATTCCCCAAAGCCGCGGCCTTTAAAAAGTGAAGTGATGGGTTCAATTTCTCTAGCTAAATTTTAGGCCATGGCTTTGGGACATAAAAAAAAGTTTCCAGGGAATAAAGACTTTGGTCAACATGATTCAACTTGAAAAACATCTTTATTTTGAGTCCAAAAATTGACTTCGTTATCTTTTGCCACCTAGTCTTCATCTATTCATCTCTTTTCTTGTCTCCTTTTATGTCTCTCTCTCTCCCTCGATGCTCTCTCTTTCTTGTTCTTTCTCTCACTGTCCCACTCTTTCTGACTCACTCCCCCTCTCACAAACCCTAATCAATCTCAAGAACACTCGATTGTCATCATGATTCACTTAATACGTTGTGTTTTTTCGAGGGTATGATACTGATCTCGGTTGATTTTTCGTCGATTTCTTTGTTTTCTTTGTGAAGTTCATCAAATCTATATTTCAACTGTTTGATTTATGAAAACAAAGTCTGAGATGATTCTAGGGTTTCCCTGTCTCAGCTTTTGCGTTGTTCTAGGATTTCAGTTTCTTATAGTGATTTGTTCTTTATGGCTTAGTTTGAAGGGGTAAAGTGAAAGAGTATGAAGTAAAACGATTTCTGGTTGTTGCATGAGGTGAGAAATCGATTGAGAAGATTTGGTAGTTTGATTGTAAAGATGAAATATGGTAAAGTTGCTTCTGGCTATTTAGTTAAGATAAATTCAGATGAATTTAACAATGGTGGTTCTTTAAGGAAAGATATTATTTATTTATTTTCTTGTGAAAGCGGCATCCGCCTAATATTTATTCAATATTAAAAAGACAAATGTTAGCTTTGTCTGTCGCTAACGGACTTACATTATAATTAGGAGGTTGAAACATCTCCTTTGATGAAGAATTTTCTGAAACAAAAGCATTCCTAGCTAGTAAGTGCGCCACTTTATTAGCTTCACGAGGACAATAAATGAACATTTGTGGATCATTAGAAAGATATTGTTTATGAACCAATGAAGAGGAAGAGACATAGGCGGGACCCTAGTCGTGATCCAGAGTAGTGACGACATAATGTTTTCTAGAAGAAAACTGTTAGCTTTAGAGAAAGAAAAGAGCTTGCTTGCTTTGCTAAATATGACACCAATCTTGCTGGGGTCTGAGTTAGAGAGAGAGAATGAGAAAGAACCAGAATAATGGAGAGCACTAATAGAGAGGATGATAACTAGAGAGAAAGAAAAAGAGATGAAGAGTAGGGGGTAAAAGATAACGAAACATTAAAAGGGCTACATTCAACATTGACCTCATGGAAGAAAAAGTAATATGTTTTTTTTTTTTTGACTGTAACTTCAAATGTGACCCCCTATTTTGTGACCAGCTTTCTTTATGACTCCCTATTTTTCATAAATTTAAATATGACTCCTTTTTTTTAGTGTAAATGTCATAAGTACCCTTCCTATATATGTTTTTTCAAAATAAAATTATTTCCAAAAAAGAAATTCCACCTCACATCTCTAAGTTCAACAAAAAAAAATACACCTCACATCTCTTTCCACCTCACCGCTCTTTCTCCAAGTCATTCCTCTCTCTCTCTAACTCACCTTCATCTTCTCCGACGAAGGTCGCCGGTCGGAAAATTTTCTGGTCGTGACCTAAACATTATAAAAAAAATCTCTCATCTCTCTCTACACTCCGGCGAAGGGGTTTTCCTTCGCCGAAGTCGGTCTGTTCACGACGCCGGCGAAGGGGTTCCCTTCGCTGGAGTGTTTAGAGAGATGAGAGGGTTTTTTTAGTGTTTAGGTCACCGGCGGGAAAATTTTCCGGCCGACGACTTTCGCCGGAGAAGATAAAAGTGAGTTGGAGAGAGAGAGGAGTGAGTTGGACAGAGAGAGAGATGAGTTGGAGAGAGAGAGGTGAGGTGGAGAGATATGTGAGGTGTAAGTGAGGTGAAATTTCTTTTTGATTTTTTGAGCTTATAACCCAAAAACACGGGCCCTAATATCACATTTAGACCTCTCTAATCTTATAAAGGGTTTCAAAACCAAAATATTAATGTAAATGGATATCTAGTCCATTTATATACATCTAGAGAGAAAACACAAATCCCTAGAATACATATTAATTCATAATACCTAATCTCACCTTCCTCATATATTATAACTGATTTAGCTTCAAAATCCACAAATATCTTTTTCCATTTTTATCTCCCACATTCTTTCTCCAATCACGTTTCTATTCAAAGTAAGGTTAGATTCATTATCTTCAGTAACAAAAACCTCTTTATTTTCTCTCTCTGTAACCGAATCACTTAATAAACCTCCATTAAACTTAGAAATCGTTTTCATCTTTATTAGAGCAGCTGTGCAAACCTTCATCCTTTATCAGGTTTTACACTGTGAAAGTCTTTGTTCGTACCATTGTTAAGATCTAATATTGTTTCTCAGCTTAAAGAATCAGATTATCTCGCTTTATTATTAAACATAACAGATTTTGATCTGATTCTATAAGATCTGTTTACTAATTCATTAACTTCCAATGTGTGATGTTTATTTTCCCTCTCTAATATTTTCATAATTGTTTAAGATCTTGATATTTATTTACTCCTTATTCAATGATTCCTTCAAATCGAGTAAGTTATGTTTGCATCCAATTATCATATCATATTTCTTTAGATTTATGTTTAAGCTTCTGTGTGTTCTGATATTTCTTTAAATCAGATTTTTCTATCCGTACAATTTTCGAACCAGGTGATTATCCATACGGTTCCTAATAACAGAATATACAATATAGGTAGTTTACAATACATTTTCATACTTTCTAGTACATTACGCAAACATCTTTCGTACAATATTTTTATAACAGAATGTAAAATATCTGTATTTTGTTACAAATTATACATACTTTATAGATAATATCAAAAACATCTTATAAATGTGCATACATTATATATAATTTATACATTACGCGTACTTTTTTCCCAAAACAGTTGTCGTTTATAGTACAATATAATGTTCCAAAAATTATATGTAATTTATTGCACATTATACATATTTTTTCACATAACAGTGACCTTTTGATTCAAACTAAAGTTCTGTTTGTCTCCCAGCATATTATGAAGTTTAACAAACAGTATGCATAATTTACTCCATTATACATGTCGTTTCTAGTAAATTATATGTTTTGTTGACAAATTTATATGCTTTTTGTAGTTTTGCTGTTACTTATGGAATTTCCTACAGAATCATCTAATCTAAGTAAGACCACAAAACTAAAATCTGGTGGTTGGGATAATATATTTACTAAAGTTGGTCAGTTGTTTTCTGGTGGTGCGAAAGCATTTCGATATGCTCTTCGACAATATAGTGTTACGTTCGTCCTGCTCAAGACTACAAATGGAGTACATGGATGGGCACCATTTTTGAACCAGAGAAGATTTTGTACGTTTTTTTTGTAACAGAATGTAAACGATGTGTAATGTAAAAGAAATTATGTGTAATTTATTGAACATGACACACATACATTTGATAAATTATGTTGTGTACATGACAAATGATGGTTTCTTCGTCATAAATAACACATAATTTACGTAAATGTTTCATAATTAGTATTCAATGTGTATTTATGTATATAAACCCCCAAATCACGCTAAATTGATCCCAGGAAATATACTCTTTCCAAATCTGAAAGTTAAGTGAGAGAAAGTGATATATATACGTTTTGAATATTAACCCCAAATCAAGCTAATTGATCTCAAAAAATATATTATTTCCAAATCTGAAAGTTAAGTTAGGGTTTTGTTTTGAATCGACTTGGGGAAGAGATTTGCTTTCCAAAACGGTTTAGAAGAGAGAGAAAAATCGATTTTGGTTTATACCGTTATTGGCTTAAAAACCCCCCAAATCAGGCCCAACTAAGAATAAACTTTCCAGATCCAGTCCTCCCAAATCAGAATCCCGCGATTTTTGTAGCAGGGACATAGACGGTAGTTGTTTCATAAAGTATGGGTCCATAATGTACAAGGACTAAAAATCTATTTTTTGAGAAGATTGGACCATAAACCTTTTTTGAACACTATTTTGGGCCTTATACCCATGGACCCTTTCTTTTTTTAGAAATAATTTTGTTTTGAAAAAACATATATAGGAAGAGTACTTAATGACATTTACACCAAAAAAGAGAGCCATAAAGGAAGTTGATTACAAAGTAGGGGCCAACTAGAAATTAACTCTTTTAGAAAAGTAGCACAGGAAACCACAATAAATTTAGTTTTCTACTATCAACAAAATTAGTACAAACTAACATACATTAACAAATAGGACTCACATTAAGGAAATAAATTTAGTTTTCTACTATCAACCAGATTAGTACAAACTAACATAGACTAACAAATATGACTCACCTTAGAAGCCCTTTATTTTATTAGTAGTTGAAAATTGTAAAAATGGAAATAAAGTAGAATATACTTACAATAACTCATGAAATTACGTCAGATATTCAACAAATTGTTTATTCCAATCCACCGTTAGTCAGATTATATGAAAGAGATAAATAGAAAAATAAACTAAACTTTGCATTTGAAAGAGCTATCAATTACTATATTAGAGATTGGAATTACCACGTAAAATGGGTAAAGACAAATAATTGTTGTAATAGATTTTTCGTCGAAATGAGATAATGTTGAAGGCCATTATATTGATCATAGAGCTATAAGGTATCTTTATTGAACGGTTTAAAATTTAAATTACACGTTCATACATGATTATGAACAAACAAATACACATTATTCTGAATATGAAGGCACATGAGTATAAGAAAAGAAGTATATTGATATTTCCGTGGAATGTTTGAGCATTGGTAATTAAGCAATATAATATTAAGTCAAGAATCTAGTATATAAAAGAAACCGCTTCCAATGTGATAAAGATTATGGTGTAAGAAACTGTTTCCAGTGTGACGTTGCATTATTTTGAAAGAAGGACTGGTTGGAACAAAATTACACATGTCAATCATGCATATTAAGTCCATAAATTTAGAAATGTAACGATAAATGAAACAATATAAATTTGGCCGAGTATATATTAAGTCAAGAAACCAATTTACGTGAACTTTTTTCTAATCGAAGGACTACATTGTAAACTTTGGGAAGGGTTGCCAGACAATTTTTTTATTAATAAAGTGATGTCTGTCCCACTCAGTTTTTCTTCTTTTGTATTATTATATACATAATTATTTGAAACATAGAAAATAAATGACCAAAGGGGTGACATATGTAACCGTCTCATGGTCTACAAACATGTGGTCGTTATGTTTGTGAAGATCGAAATTTTTAAATGTGTAATTCATTATTGACATGTGTTGGTGGTGTTAGAAAGATTTGTCTGTTTGGTGCTAATGTAATAGCTCAAACGAATTAGACAAGTGGGATCTATTTTCACATACCCACTTCACCTAACGTATTGGATAAAATTAGTTGTGTTCGACGGCCAGAGATTATACCCTCCTTATGTTATAATGACATAATGTAATGGTGCCCTTAAAAATAGTATCACTGCGGACCATTTAACCTACTGATTTAGTGAGTTGGGATTAGCACCAACCGTGGGACACAGATGATTTTGAATTGGCAACGATTTTGGGGAATAAAAAGAATTCTCCGTGGATCAAAGATTTTAGTGAATAAATATTGACTTAAGCGCATATTTTTTGTTTAGTGTAAAAATTGACTTGATAAAACGTTGTCCTCTAATCTCCACCTTCTCTCTCTCTCTCTCTCTCTCTCTCTCTCTCTCTTCTCTCTCTATCGTTCTCTCATGTTGTTTTCTCTCTCCCACTATCTCGCACCATCTATCTCTTGTTCTCTTATTCTTTCCATCTTCTTCTCATAGTCCCTCTCTCGATTTCTCATTGTCAATCTCTCATTATTTCTCAATCGATCTCTCATTGTTTCTCTCCCTCTCTCACACAGACACCGCTTCGATAAAGAGAAGTGTTCCTTTCGTCGGAAGCTGACATCGAGGAGGCCTCTAGTGAAATATTCCTCGAAGGTTCTAGTGAAACCCTCATCGAAGATTCTGTGGCCACGAAACATTTGTGCCCATAACCATTTCGTGGCCACAAAACGTTTAGTGGCCATTACCATTTTGTGGCCACAAGACGTTTCGTTGTCAAGAACCCTGTGGTTTCCTTAGAGATATCTATACAGACCGAGAGAGAGGGGGGCATAGACTACGAGAAAGATAGATGAAGACTGCGAGAGAAAGATATCTATAACGAGAGAAATGATGAGAGTGATCTCCAATGAAAGAAAGAGAGAGAGAGAGAGAGAGAGTGTGTGTGAAAGACAGGGTAACAGTGAGTTAGAGAGGAGAAGAGGTGGCAATGGTGGTCGGCATGGTGGTGGCAGGAATGGCTGTGGTGGGAAGTTGTTGTGGTGAAGGTGATAAAGATGATAAGATAAGAGGGCAATGTTTGTTCAAGTGAGTTTTTGGACAAATAAAACATTCCCCCAAAATATAAAAAAAGAATATAGATTCCCTAAAGAATTTATTCCCTACAGATTATTATTTATCCCCAAAGCCGCGACCTTTTGAATTGTGAACTCCATTTACATGTTCTTGCGACAATATTCATTTATGTTATCAACGGAATCTCTTGCAAATAACCAAAAGAGATGATCATATGCTATTCTTCTAACTTAAAAGACATGTTCAATGTTATCAGAATGAAATCACTTTTGCAAATTATCAATATTTTGTTATCAGAACTGGTTCGGACTGTCCCCCCGACCCCAAATTGGGAGGCCTCGGAGTGTGATATTATCACTGTTCGGACTGGATCAGCCCGAACTGGGACTCGTTCCAGAAATATAAAAAAATAATTACATCAACTTAAATTATCATATCATTCCACCACAACATCCATCCAAAATATCCAAAAACATCTAAAATATCAACCTCCAAAATGTTGAGATTGTTGAGTTGAGATTGTTGAGTTTAGATTGTCATCCAAAATGTCATCTAAAATATCAACATCCATATCTTTCAACCTCTTTCTCACATATGTTTTCAGTGTAACTTGCCTCCTCTGACTCTCTGAAGGTTGAGATTGCTGAGTTGTCTGAGAGGTAGTCGGAATATTAAGAAGGGGTTGTTGAGCCTTCATCATCTCCAACGTTTCCCGAACATGTGCACATCTATTGAGATTAAGTGAAGTGATACATCTGTTAACCCCATCCAACTAAAAGACATGTACAAATACAACAATTCAATATCTTAACATACGAATTAAAAGAACGAAAACGAATGATGCTTAAGAAAACTTACAAAAAATATGTCGAACCTTAGTAAGGTTTTTAACCCGATTTCTGAAAGAGAGAGTTTTGTACCCTGAGATGGGAGACAGTACGGAACCAATCCGTATAATCTGCATCTGATTCTCATTGAGCTAAGTGGTACGATTTGGGTCTATCTTCAAAAGGGATGAACACGCTCAACCATGGAAATAAAGGAATAACCTAGGGTGGAGAATAAACACAACTAAGAAAGACAAATAAGGGAATGGAACAAGACACACTCAGTTCGGACTGACCTCTCCGAAAAAGTTCGGGCGACCTCTCCGAAACAGTTCGGACTGATTCGATCTCATCTTACACAGATTTACAATCGAAAGTATTCAACCCAAATCACTACAAATTTTTCATGAACAAACATCATACAAGTACTTCCTAGTATTATTAACATGTAAATCACAAATAAACTTCCTTTACTGAGATGAATCGAAGAAAAACTAAAAATTTATACTCTTACCTAAAATGAAGATTGAAGGTCCTTCTACACCGCGAACGAAGCAAGGCATGCAAGAGAAATGTCGAGAGTTGAAGGAACTTCTTGTTCGAGCAAGAAATTTAGGAAGAAGATGAAGAAATCGAGTTGAAACGATTGCTCTCGGTCTCTGCAGCTCTCAGTTTCAAAATTAGGGAAGAACGAGAAGGGTGGAGATTTGGACGCGAGATTGGAACTGGTGGGTGCGGGTGCCTCCTGCACATTCGTACTGGGGGCTAATAGAGGGCGGGTGCTAACAACATGTTGAACGGGTGCTTTTAGCCGCTTCCTTTCTCTCCAACCAAAAAACAAAGTGCCCAAATTTCCATGATAAATTAATGCTAAACGAAGCTGCATAATTGCTTCATATAGCTATTTGCTAGACACAACCATTTATTTTTTATTAAATTACTAAACAACACC
>BEHA01003981.1:361478-375985 GCA_002897215.1 Eschscholzia californica subsp. californica
CAAAACAGTTGTCGTTTATAGTACAATATAATGTTCCAAAAATTATATGTAATTTATTGCACATTATACATATTTTTTCACATAACAGTGACCTTTTGATTCAAACTAAAGTTCTGTTTGTCTCCCAGCACATTATGAAGTTTAACAAACAGTATGCATAATTTACTCCATTATACATGTCGTTTCTAGTAAATTATATGTTTTGTTGACAATTTATATGTTTTTTGTAGTTTTGCTGTTACTTATGGAATTTCCTACAGAATCATCTAATCTAAGTAAGACCACAAAACTAAAATCTGATGGCTGGGATAATATATTTACTAAAGTTGGTCAGTTGTTTCCTGGTGGTGCGAAAGTATTTCGATATGCTCTTCGACAATATAGTGTTACTGTTGTTCGTCCTGCTCAAGACTACAAATGGAGAGTACATGGATGGGCACCATTTTTTAACCAGAGAAGATTTTGTACGTTTTTTTTGTAACATAATGTAAACGATGTGTAATGTAAAAGAAACTATGTGTAATTTATTGAACATGACACACATACATTTGATAAATTACGTTGTGTACATGACAAATGATGGTTTCTTCGTCATAAATAACACATAATTTACGTAATCGTTTCATAATTTGTATTCAATGTGTATTTATGTATGAGTAAAAACGAAAACAAATGCTGATGTAATATTATGTTCCCAGAAAAATATACTATTTCCAAATCTGAAAGTTAATCAAGAGAAAGTGATATATACGTTTTGTATATAAACCCCCAAATCACGCTAAATTGATCCCAAAAAATATACTCTTTCCAAATCTGAAAGTTAAGTGAGAGAAAGTGATATATACGTTTTGAATATTAACCCCAAATCAAGCTAATTGATCTCAAAAAATATATTATTTCCAAATCTGAAAGGTAAGTTAGGGTTTTGTTTTGAATCGACTTGGGGAAGAGATTTTCTTTCCAAAACGGTTTAGAAGAGAGAGAAAAATCGATTTTGGTTTATACCGTTATTGACTTAAAAACCCCCCAAATCAGGCCCAACTAAGAATAAACTTTCCAGATCCAGTCCTCCCAAATCAGAATCCCGTGATTTTTGTAGCAGGGACATAGACGGTAGGTGTTTCATAAAGTATGGGTTTTTATGTCCATAATGTACAAGGACTAAAAATCTATTTATTGGGAAGATTGGACCATAAACCTTTTTTGAACACTATTTTGGGCCTTATACCCATGGACCCTTTCTTTTTTGAAAATAATTTTATTTTGAAAATACATATATAAGAAGGATACTTATGACATTTACACCAAAAAAGGGAGCCATAAAGGAAGCTGATAACAAAGTAGGGGCCAAATCGAAATTAACTCTTTTAGAAAAGTAGCAGAGGAAACCACAATAAATTTAGTTTTCTACTATCAACAAAATTAGTACAAACTAACATAGACTAACAAATAGGACTCACATGAAGGAAATAAATTTAGTTTTCTACTATCAACCAGATTAGTACAAACTAACATAGACTAGCAAATTCTTAACAAAAAAAAACATAGACTAGCAAATAGGACTCACATTAGAAGCCCTTTATTTTATTAGTAGTTGAAAATTGTAGAGATGGAAATAAAGTTAGAATATACTTACAATAACTCATGAAATTATGTGAGATATTCAACAAATTGTTTATTCCAAACCACCGTTAGTCAGATTTTGTGAAAGAGATAAATAGAAAAATAAACTAAACTTTGCATTTGAAAGAGCTATCAATTACTATATTAGAAATTGGTATTATCACGTAAAATGGGTAAAGACAAATAATTGTTGTAATAGATTTTTCGTCGAAATGAGATAATGTTGAAGGCCATTATATTGATCATAGAGCTATAAGATATCTTTATTGAACGGTTTAAAATTTAAATACACATTCATATATACATGATTATGAACAAACAAATACACATTATTCTGAATATGAAGGCACATGAGTATAAGAAAAGAAGTATATTGATATTTCCGTGGAATGTTCGAGTATTGGTAATTAAGCAATATAATATTAAGTCAAAAATCTAGTATATAAAAGAAACCGCTTCCAATGTGATAAAGATTATGGTGTAAGAAACTGTTTCCAGTGTGACGTTGCAATATTTTGAAAGAAGGACTGGTTGGAACGAAATCACACATGTCAATCATGCATATTAAGTCCATAAATTTAGAAATGTAACGATAAATAAAACAATATAAATTTGGCCGAGTATATATTAAGTCAAGAAACCAATTTACGTGAACTTTTTTCTAATCGAAGGACTACATTGTAAACTTTGGGAAGGGTTGCTAGACAATATTTTTTATTAATAAAGTGATGTCTGTCCCACTCAGTTTTTTTTCTTCCGTATTATTATATACATAATTATTTGAAACATAGAAAATAAATGACAAAAGGGGTGAGATATGTAACCGTCTCATGGTCTACAAACATGTGGTCGGTATGTTTGTGAAGATCGAAATATACATCAAACAATATGTAGTAAACATGAAATTTTTAAATGTGTAACTCATTATTGACATGTTTGGTGGTGTTAGAAAGATTTGTCTGTTTGGTACTAATGTAATAGCTCAAATGAATTAGACAAGTGGGATCTATTTTCACATACCCACTTCACCTATCGTATTTGATAAAATTAGTTGTGTTCGACGGCCAGAGATTATACCCTGGTTATGTTATAATGACATAATGTAATGGTGCCCTTAAAAATAGTATCACTACGGACCATTTAACCTACTGATTTAGTGAGTTGGGATTAGCACCAACCGTGAGACACAGATGATTTTGAATTGGCAACGATTTTGGGGAATAAAAAGAATTATTTGTGGATCAAAGATTTTAGTGAATAAATATTGACTTAAGCGCATATTTTTTGTTTAGTGCAAAAATTGACTTGATAAAACATTGTCTTCTAATCTCCACCTTCTCTCTCTCTCTCTCCTCTCTCTATCGTTCTCTCATGTTGCTTTCTCTCTCCCACTGTCTCGCACCATCTATCTCTTGTTCTCTTATTCTTTCCATCTTCTTCTCTTAGTCCCTCTCTCGATTTCTCATTGTCTATCTCTTATTATCTCTCTTTCTTGCTCTGATTGTCCATGTCTCTCGATCTCTAATTATTTCTCTTTCAATCTCTCATTATTTCTCAATCGATCTCTCATTGTTTCTCTCCATCTCTCACACAGACACCGTTTCGACAAAGAGAAGTGTTCCTTTCGTCGGAAGCTGACATCGAGGAGGTGTCTAGTGAAATATTCCTCGAAGGTTCTAGTGAAACCCTCCTCGAAGATTCTGTGGCCACGAAACATTTGTGGCCATAACCATTTCGTGGCCACAAAACGTTTCGTTGTCAAGAACTCCGTGATTTCCTTAGAGATATCTATACAGACCGAGAGAGAGAGAGAGAGAGGGGCAGAGACTACGAGAAAGATAGATAAAGACTGCGAGAGAAAGATATGTCTACAACGAGAGAAATAATGAGAGTGATCTCCAATGAAAAAGAGAGAGAGAGAGAGAGTGAGTGAAAGACAGGGTAACAGTGAGTTAGAGAGGAGAAGAGAGGAAAAAGAAGAGGTGGCAATGGTGGTCGGCAGGGTGGTGGCAAGAATGGCTGTGGTGAGAAGTTGTTGTGGTGAAGGTGATAAAGAGGATAAGATAAGAGGGCAATGTTTGTTCAAGTGAGTTTTTGGACAAATAAAATATTCCTCCAAAATACAAAAAAAAAAAATATAGATCGCTAAAGAATTTATTCCCTGCAAATTATTATTTATTCCCAAAGCCGCGACCTTTTGAATTTTGAGTTCACCCTATGTTGACTTTAAAACTTATCTATCATCAAATGTATTTACTAGTGTGCCTATTGTGAACTCCATTTGCATGTTCTTGCGACAATATTCATTTATGTTATCAACGGAATCTCTTGCAAATAACCAAAAGAGATGATCATATGTTCTTCTTCTAACTTAAAAGACATGTTCAATGTTATCAGAATGAAATCACTTTTGCAAATTATCAATATTTTGTTATCTGAACTGGTTCGGACTGTCCCCCCGACTCCAAATTGGGAGGCCTCGGATTTTGATATTATCACTGTTCGGACTGGATCAGCCCGAACTAGGACTCGTTTCAGAAATATAAAAAAAATAATTACATCAACTTAATTAAATTACCATATCATGCATTCAACCACAACATCCATCCAAAAACATCTAAAATATCAACATCCAAAATGTTGAGATTGTTGAGTTGAGATTGTCATCTAAAATGTCATCTAAAATATCAACATCCATATCTTTCAACCCCTTTCTCACAAATGTTTTCTGTGTAACTTGCCTCCTCTGACTCTCTGAAGGTTGAGATTGCTGAGTTGTCTGAGAGGTAGTCGGAATATTAAGAAGGGGTTGTTGAGCCTTAATTATTTCCAACGTTTTCCGAACATGTGCATATTTATTGAGATTAAGTGAAGTGATACACCTGTTAACCCCATCCAACTAAAAGACACGTACAAATACAACAATTCAATATCTTAACATACGAATTAAAAAAACGGAAACGAATGATGCTTAAGAAAACTTACGATAAATATGTCGATCCTTAGTACGGTTTTTGACCTCTTTTTCGAAAGAGATAGTTTTGTACCCTGAGATGAGAGACAGTACGGAACCAATCCATATAATCTGCATCTGATTCTCATTGAGCTAAGTGGTACGATTTGGGTCTATCTTCAAAAGGGATGAACATGCTCAGCCATGGAAATAAAAGAATAACCTAGGGTGGAGAATAAACACAACTAAGAAAAACAAATAAGGGAATAGAACAAGACACACTCAGTTCGGACTGACCTCTCCGAAATAGTTCGGACTGATTCGAGTCCCATCGTACACAGATTTACAATCAAAAGTATTCAACCCAAATCACTACAAATTTTTCATGAACAAACATCATACAAGTACTTTCTAGTATTATTAACATGTAAATCACAAATAAACTTCCTTTACTGAGATGAATTGAAGAAAAACTAAAAATTTATACTCTTACCTAAAATGAAGATTGAAGGTCCTTCTACACCGCGAACGAAGCAAGGTATGCAAGAGAAAGGTCGAGAGGTGAAGGAACTTCTTGTTCGAGTAAGGAATTTAGGAAGAAGATGAAAAAATCGAGTTGAAACGATTGCTCTCGGTCTCTGCAGCTCTCAATTTCAAAATTAGGGCAGAATGAAAAAGGTGGAGATTTGGGCGCGAGATTGGAACTGGTGGGTGCGGGTGCCTCCTGCACATTCGTACTGGGGGCTAATAGAGGGCGGGTGCTAACAACATGTTGAACGGGTGCTTTTAGCCGCTCCCTTTCTCTCCAACCAAAAAACAAAGTGCCCATATTTCCATGATAAATTAATGCTAAACGAAGTTGCATAATTGCTTCATAAAGCTATTTGCTAGACACAACCATTTATGTTTTATTAAATTGCTAAACAACACCAAAGATCGATTTATTGATTTTATTTAGCAAATAACTTTTTGAATCTTAGATTGCTAAATACAACTATGTTTTAACTTCCCAACATTATTTACTATACACAACTTTTTTTTAATTAAATTGTTAAACAAAAATAAAATTGGTTGTATTAGTGTTATCTAGCAAATATTATATTGAGAATCTAAAAAACCATTACTACAATTTAGACCCGATAAACATAGACTATTAGACCTACTAGGTCACCCGTTTGATTTAATGAAATATACATTATTAAGGTTTAAACTAAGCTTGACTAAGTCATAGTAGTTAGAAGTATAGAAGATACATAGTGATTTTATGTAGTATGATTTTATGAATATCCGTTGGGATTTTTTTTTGTTGAAAAATATCCGTTGGATTTTTTTTTGAACAATATCCGTTGGACTTGATAAACCAGAATTCTAATCTATAAATATTAAAATTTATTCTAATCTATATACGAATAAATGTTATTTATGAATAATTAATTATGGTAATAGAAATTTGAACCTAAGATTTTTAGAGAAAAAATTCGATTATATTTTTTTTCTCTTGTATGGGTTGGTTTAGCAATTTAAGACAATATTCAATTAGTTCTATTTAGTTACTTTTGTCTAATAATTTTTTTTAGTTGTGTAGAGAATGTAGGAGATATTCGGTTATACTTGATTTTTGTTTATGATGTTGGTTAGCAATTTAACAATTAATTTTATTTAGTTACTATTGTCCCATAGTTGTCTTTAGTAAAATTGAAGTTGCCTATAGTAACATGTCTTAAAAAAAGTAATTTGTAATGAATATTAGTTTTAGTCAGAACGGCGAACAATATAAGGACTAAGGACTAAACAAGATTATCAACAAAAAAAGGACTAAACAAGAGGCATTTATACAAACCTATTACTTTTTGAATCCCACATTCCCGCCCGATACTTTCGGGGCTTCTCTTTCCATATCTCTCGCGAAACCCTAAACCACCGCCTCCGCGATTATCGATTCTACATCTCTCAATGACTACTCGATCATTGTTTGTGCTGCGAAGAAAGGTAAAAACCCTACATGGGGGTTATTCACTTGGAACTTTTCTTAGATCTTTAAAGTTGTTAAGACCTTTGAAGTTTAACGATATTGGTTTCGACCTTTTTTAAGAACTTCAAAGTTTTTTGTTATTGGTTCAGACTTTTATTTAATAGTTTTAACGTTTTCTGTTATTCGTTTAGATATTTTTTTTAAAAACTTCAAAGTTTAGTGTTATTGAGTCATTTCTTTCTTCCGAACAAATAACAACTTACGTACTCTCTACCTCCACTATTATTTAAAATTTTAATTTTAAAATAATATAACTTTCGTTTTAATATTTAAAGTTTTAATCTCAAAAGTTTTAATATTTAAAGTTTTAATCTCAAACGTTTTAATATTTAAAGTTTTAATCTTAAAAGTTTATAACTTTCGTTGTAATATTTAAAATTTTTAAGTAAATATAACTTTCGTTATAATTATTTAAAATTTTAATCTTAAAATAATAGTGGTGTTTGGTGAAGATAAAGAAGAGAAGTAAACAACTAATATTTAAAGTTTATCTCTTAAAATAATATAACTTTCGTTTTAATCTCAGCTATGAGTTTGGATGGTTTAGATTTGAAACGAATCCTTTAAAAATCTAACAAAAAGTTTAGGATCGTTAAAATTTTAATAAAAAAATCTTAGAACTTAATGATCTAAGACTTTTAATGTCCTAACCCTTTAAAAATTTTAAAACTGTAAAGTTTCTGAACCTTTAAAGTTTTAAATATTTATGTGTCAGAACTTTTATAAATTTTAAGATCTTTGGAGGTCTAGAACAAAAAAGATCTAATAAAAAGATTTTAACGAATAACAAGTCCTAAATCACTTTCTCTACAACATTAATTAATTATCCTTAAACCCTAAATTGTTTAGATACCCATAAACCTTAAATTGTTTTTCCCAGCACATCAAGTACCCTCGTATAATTGCTGGTGATGATTAGATGATCAAGAGGAAATTTATTAGAGTTCACTCTGTTAATGTAGCATCGAGGGTATTAACGGGTGTTAGGCTTCATTTGGGTACACACATAGCTTATATTATGAATTTTTTTTTATAAGTTTATAAATAAAAGCGATTTTTAAAAATCTGTTTGAGTCGTTTGGTACGCTACATAAAAAGTGTTTTTATATCTTAAAAAGTTAGGATATGACATTTGATAAAAAAGGTAAACTTCGTATTGTAGTTATTAAACAATATGCTTATATCATTATATTAATAAAAAAAATTCTGTATATAATATATATATATATAAAACTAAAATAAAATAATAGAAATTTTTTAATTTTCATAAACACATAAAGATCAAAATTTGAATCTTATGTAGTGGTGAAATGCTCAATAATGGTGGACGTGTTATGGTGGTGCTTAATGGTAGCGGAGTTATGGTAGTGATGTTGGTTGTAGAATGGAGGGGGTGTTGGCAGTGGCGGAGCCAGAAATTTTCTTTCTGAGGGCACATTTGATTATATTGAACAGTTAAAAAAACAAATACCATCACTACTGACGAATTGCCGAACTTCGTTAAGAACCTTTATCAAATTAGTTATAAGTAAATTATTGAAAATAAATATATGTCGTTCAAACTAATGATCCATGTTTGTCATAACAACGCTCTAACCTAATTAGGCTACGAAATCTAAGTATAAATAATTAATGTTAAATTATATAAAAACAAATATATATGAATTTTTTTTTTTGGAAGTATATGAATTATTTGTTAATAAAAAGACCATTTATCTTTAACAAATCCTCATAATCCATATTCTGTAAAGATTAAGAAAAAAAGAGTAGAGACATAAGAGTGAATTTAAAAAGAATATTGCAAGAAAATAAACATAAAAATGAAGGATAAAGAGGGCATATAGATACTATATGGATACAAATAACTCTACTAGATTAGATGAATACTAGCAGAGATCAAACTTCAATTACAAAAAAATATGAACAAAAGAAATTTTGATCAGAAAATCGGAATTACAAAGAAAATTTGAGTTGTCATATGGATAACTCCAAAGAGAGTAGGAAAAACAAACAGGGAATTTTAAATAAGCTGGCCCAAATGTGTTATTGGTGCTTTCTAAAGTCAGGCAAAACAAATTATTCAAAAAAATTAAGGGGGTAGTAGGCCTGTAGGGGTCGAACCCGAGACCTCCTTTCGTAGCACCACACATGTTGCCACCGAGCCATCCATTCATTCTCGATTAGATACCGCAATTAATTTATTATAGAAGTCTTGAAAAATTCGAACTTACGACTTGGGGCCGTGGGGGCACGTGACCCCATAGGCCCCATCGTGGGTCCGCTCCTCTTCCACTTGGTTCAATTTCTCCTCATAGATGTCAAATATTATTGTATTACAATGAATTTGAAGCAAATTAAGAGTTTCTCCACGTAAAAACCTTCATGTTGATGGAATCCATGTATTTAATCAACCGAAAATGCTACATCGCCATAGTGGGTTACCTATTGGAATACATATCCAGTCAGCTTGCTGACTGGATTTGGTTGAAATTTTGACCCGAAAATCTGGACCGTTCGTTTTTAACGGTCCAGATTATACACCCTCCAAACCCTTCAAATTTAAGCAAAATCATCGAGACCCCTTTCTACATCTTCTTCCGTTTGGGAACTCTCCCTCTCTCTAGGTTTTCATGGTTGTTCAAGACTTGGTGTTGAAATCTATGGTCTACTTCCTTCAACTACAATCTTAATTAAGAAGATCAGAACCCTAATACAGCAAAGAGGCTGCGCTCAGAATCGACCACATTCAGTCATGTCCACCCTCGGTCAACCAAAATGGAGAGAATGGGTGTTTTTTAGGGTTTTTGTAGTATGGTAGAATGTGTGTTCTAGGGTTATGATTTTTTAGGGTTTCATTTGGTAAATGGAAATTGTAATCTTTAAGTTCAAATTGTTTCAAGCTTATGTCTTGTGTATGTAATATTCCAAAAGAAATCCTGATTCATCTTGGGTAGTTCTTTTCGATTCATATTTTGGTTTATAAATAATGTAATTGCGATTCTTTTATCTTCACTAAATATCCAATGATGTACTATTCAAATGTTTCACTAAAATTTTCTTCAGATTCATTGTCTTGAGTTGTTTACACTTTGAACACAATCTTGTGGGTACTTCTCTTTAATTCTTTACAAATATGTCACCTAATGGGGTGTTCAACTGAAATTTCATCCCAAATGTTGAATACAATTTTGAATACAATCTTACCTCTTGCAGGCCAAATGTTGCACCAAAATGCTGCTGCAACTACAGCTCAAATGCAGCTTCAAACTGCTGCAATTGCAGCTCAAATGCTGCTCAAAACTGCTGCAATTGCAGCAGCAGTTTCAGCCCAAATGTTCCTCAAACTGCTGCTGCAACTGCAACCAAAATGGTGCTCAAAACTGCTGCAATTACAGCAGTAATTGAATCCCAAATGTTCCTCAAACTGCTGCTCCATCTGCAGCTAAAATGGTGCTCAAAACTGCTGCAATTGCAGCAGTAATTGAAGCCCAAACGCGGCCATAATATGCTGTAAGCCGTGCCAAATTGCGTGCATATAAAAAATTAAATAGAATCGAAAGACAATCCATTAGAGAACAAAATCTATTATATAATTATCAAAAATAGAATCAAACTGCTGCAATTCCACCAAATTCATAAATAAATTCCACCAAATTCATAAATAAATTCCACTACAGAAAGATCCAAAATAGAATTAAAAAACAATCAACTAATTTATCAAAAATGTTTCCTAAATCCACATTTCATATATAAATCCCAACTTCAGCTACGTCAAGCTTCAACTCCATTCCAAACCTTAAGTTCCATTGTAGAGCCTGCATACATAAAAAATTAAATTTAGTGAACATCATCAACATATACAAAAAGTTTAAAGAACATCACAAACATATACAAATAACTAAATACATACGTCAAACTGTTTGTGTGCTTTTCTTTTTTTTGTTGCTCGTCCACTTAGTTGGCTTCAATCGATTCATCCGCGGGCGTCCTTTCCTGGTAGTTACTAATGGGTCATGAATGCTAATTTCTTCATTGCTTTCTTCAACTATGTTATTCGTCTTCGTACAAGCACTAGAAGAACTAATCTGCATCATCTTTAGCATCTCTATCTCATTATCAACCCATTCAATATATCCTGAGAAATATTTTTCATTCTCTGAAGCCAAGTCAGCAAGTTTGTTAAATTTAAGGGACAATGTTTTATATCGCAGTTGATCTGCAGTCTCAGTTGAATGATCGACTCCAATGGTCATCTTTGTGTGACATCTACGTATATCTTTCCTCCATCTTCTAAGAATATACAATTCCGGCAATAATAATATCCCATTGTGATACAACACAAAAATGGCATGCTTACATACGATCCCTTTAAACTCAAACAAACAACAACTGCATCGGATTTCAGTTGTAGCTTTCAAGAACAAAACTGTAGATTTTATGAGTTTTTCTTGTTCCCCAAACTTAACTGTCTCTTCTACAACATGCTCCACCCCAGTGTATGTCTGTCTAACTGAGATCAAACGACAATATAATTGCCCAGTCAACTCTGCTTGAAACTCTTGAAATTTTGATATTGTGTATACCCTTTGAATTTGTTCCTCCATCGCTAAATGAGTCGTGCAAGGAACCATTTGTGAGAATGACCTAAAATCAGCCATTATTTCATTTTCAATTTTTTTCTTGGAAGCATTCTCACATTTCTCCACAAATTGCTTCAAAGTCGTCTTTGCATTTACGTATCCATCAAAAAAAGCATTGATACCCTCACTACGCTGAGTGCTAGACATACCAGCCCAAAAGTATGGCTTTCCATAACATGGAACCCATCGATGTCTATCTACATATAACCGACTCAACCATTCATGTTCGTGCAAGCCATAAGTTTCAATCATAGCACACCATTTGTTCTCAAAATCTGATTCAATTTGTGTTTCATATACCAATTTTTGTAAAGTAGTACGTATTTTTTCATAATGGGTTTGACTACCTAACTTTTGAGGTATTTTTTTCATAATATGCCACAAACACAAACGATGTCTAGTATTAGGAAAAACTTCTAAAATCGCATTTGCCATTGCTTGATCTTGATCCGTAATTATACCTTTAGGAGCCACATTATCCATGCACTCAAGAAAAGCTTGAAATAACCAAACAAATGACTGTGTATCTTCACCGGAGATCAAACCAAAGCCAAATAGCATTGATTAACCATGGTGATTGACACCTACAAATGGTGCAAATGGCATCTCATACCTATTTGTCAAGTAGGTGGTGTCAAATGTGACAACCTCACCAAATTCTGTGTAAGCTTTTCTACTTCGTCCATCTGTCCAAAACACTTTTGACAGGCGATTATCTTTATCCAATTCAGTTTTAAAGAAAAACCCATTGTTTTGTTCATTCATTTTCAAGAAGTAACTATTTAATGCTTCAACATCTCCTTTTCCTAACCGCAGTCTTCTTGATTCATCTAAGTAATTCCGACAATCCTTTTCTGTAAAAGATATTTTTTCATATCCCCCAGCATCAATGACTAGTCTATTAAAATTCTTATTCACCTTGATACCTGCTTTATCACATAACTCAAGTTCTCTCCTTACAGGTTTACTTATGACCCTATTACACCGAAAGAGTCGGGATTTTGTAGGACTAATGTCATGGTTGTGGTCGAGGTGAACCTTTGAAATCATCCATTGTCCATCTAATTCAAGTTTTGCAAATATCCTAACCAAACAACCAGTCTGGCAACTTGGTCTTGGTCTCAAAGATTTACTTCGAGAAGCTTTGTTGCCTGCCCTAGAACACACAAATGTTATATAACGGGTAATTCCATCTAAGTCCTTATCCTTTGATCTTTTCCTAACAGGAAATCCCTTTTTCTTAGCATAGTTTTTGAAAAACTCGAATACGTCAGTGTCAGTATTAAATTTCATGCCTATTTTAGGCTCAACTAATTCTTCTTTATCTGTGGCAGGTTGTCCTACATTTTGTTCATCAAGTGACTCTCCTTCAGCTACAATAAATTTATTTAGAAAAAAAACATTTCAAATTACCTACAATTATAAGAATAACAACAATGTTATAAAGGGAAAATTTGTTTACTTACCTCCAGATTCGTAGGATTGTCTTCTAGTTTCACACCCAAAAGATAAATCTGCTTCAGTTCCACTTCCATACTCACTCCCCCATCCAGTCTCAAACTCTGAATAGTTCAGGTTGGTTTCACCTTCGAAGTTTTCCATTTTCAAGGCGTTTTTAAGAGGCTAGATGCTACAAAACAAAGTCAAAGAAAAATATTCACTCTTTTATTTTATGAAATAAAAATATTCGCTTTATTAACATATCTTATCCACAGATAAGTAGAAAAATAACAAAACTTTGAAACATTCAAATGTCTTCTACGGAAACATTGAAATTAACAAAACCTAACACATCTTGTCCACAAAATCAATAGAATTAACAAAACCCTAAAACATTCAAATGCCTTCTTGGTAAACATTGAAATTAATAAAACCTAACACATCTTGTCCACAATCAATAAGAAATTAACAAAACCCTATAATATTGAAATGTTCTTCTTCATAAACATTGAAATTAACAAAATCCTAACACATCTTATTCACAAATCAGTAAAAAATTAACAAAACCCTAAAACATTGAGTTTTCTTCTTCATAAAAAATCTAGGTTTTTGTTCGTTAGACTCACCTTAAACATGAAATCCGGTCTTGCTTGAGGGTAGAGATTGACGAGAGGGCGAGTTAACACCGGCTATAAACTAGATAGTTCCGGCGCGAGGGAGAGAGTCAGATGGCGGGAAGAAATTTTTTGGATGAAAAGCGAAGAGAGAGAAAATTTGGGTGCTTCTAAAGGCACCAGGCCAAAAGGCTGTTAGCATCCATCTCTATTAGCACCAGGCCCAACTGCTCATTTCTCTGTTAGCACCGTTCAACTATGTCGGCACCAGTCAAAGCCAACTTAACCCTATCACCTCCATGCGTTTATCACAAAATCAAACAAAATCTATCGTACGGACTGAACCAGTCCGAGCCTTAAGAGGACCAAACAGATCCGTTGATCCGGGACTTAAGAGGACCAAACGGATCAGCTGATCCGGGATTTAGGAGGCCCAAACGGATCAGCTGATCCGGTACCTAAGAGGGCCAAACGGATCAGCTGATCCGGGGCTTAAAAAGAAGCCCAATCCTCACTCTCTTTCTCGTGAACTCGACCATGACCAACTCCTCTGCTACTTCTCGCAAGGTTTTCTCCATCTTTCTCTCTCTAAAAACTCTTATTCTCATCTCTCTCTCTATCTTTCTGAATCTTGCAATCTTTCTTCTACATTTACAAAGGGGATATAGAAGGAATGAAGATGAACATGAGAAGGAAGAGGAGAGAAAATGAGTTTATTTTGTGGATGAAATTTGGTGAAGAAGGAAGAAGAGAGTGGACCCATTCTTTTCAATTTTGTGTATTTACTAACAGGAATATAAAGTAAATAAGAAAAAATGAATTTTTTTTACTTACACTATCTAGATGAGCACACATGATTTTTGTTTTGGAAAAAAAATGAATTGGTATTCTTTTTATTTTGGAAGAAGAAGATGGAGGAAGCAAATGAAGGTGAATGTCACCCACATTAAAAACCGGTGCTTATAGAGAACTCGGGTCAATGGCTATTGACCCGAGTCAATAAAATTTCCGGATGCTAACAGCCTTTTGGCCCGGTGCCTTTAGAAGCACCCAGAAAATTTTTACCTGATTGAAATTTGGAGGGTGTATAATCTGGACCGTTAAAAACGAACGGTCCAGATTTTCGGGTCAAAATTTCAACCAAATCCAGTCAGCAAGCTGACTGGATATGTATTCCAATAGGTAACCCACTATGGCGATGTAGC
>BEHA01003981.1:382689-438165 GCA_002897215.1 Eschscholzia californica subsp. californica
AGAAAGAGAGAGGGGGTATTTTGATTTTGATTTTGATTTTAACGTCAGATCAGATGCCCTCTCTCTTTCTCTTTTTAGTTGTGTTTTTTTATATTGAAAGGATAGTCCAGCGAGCGGCCAGCCTATGATATGCCGAAATACAATAACGGAGCTGCCTTTCTTCAACCAAAGTTCCGTCGCAGCCAAAAAAACCCGACAGATTATTACTACAGTAGTTGTTAATATTAGATGGATTATGCAATAACGACTCATGGGTCCCACTTTTATATACTTTTGGAATCTCTTTATTCCCAAAAGAATGATTCCTATTTACTAGGGGAGTAGGGAGTAGGGATAGGGCTGGGAAAACGGTCTGAGAACCCGAGACCCGACCCTATCCGCCTGATCCGTGAAGACTCGTTGACCGAACTAAGTCCGAGTAAGGCTTATCCGGCTCGTTAAATCGGGTTGTGGGGCGGGACTCGGGCAAAGGCTCTTACCGAGTCCAGGCTCGATATGCCCGTCCGTTTAGTGCTCGCCCGACCGTCCGCCCGTTATCCGATCCAGTAAACCCGCCCGATAAATAGCCTAGGACGCCTTAATGCAATCGAACAGACCCTTGAAGGTCTGTTCGAATCAGACCTAGATCTGGTTCATGGTGAACCAGATCTAGAGAGAGAAAGGAAAAAAAAAAAAAGTTTTAGAGAGAGAGAGAGAGGGAATTTTTTTTATGTTTGAAGGTCGCCCGCCGGAAATTTGGCCGCCAGCGACCTCTGTCGGAGAAGATGATGATGTGGCGTTTGAAGTGACTTGGCAGAGAGAGGAAATGAGGTGGAGAAGTGAGAGTAACATACAGTTAAACATAACGGAAAAAGGGGGTCATATGAGAATATTTGCAAAAGTAGGGGGCTAGGCAGGAAGCTAGTCACAAAGTTGGGGGCCATTTGGGAAATAACCCAAAAAAAATGGAGGTTGCCGGTAAAAGATGTCGTCCGGCGACATTTTCCGGCGATCTTATGTGGACAAATGTGTGACGTGGAAACTGCTTGGTGAGGTGGACAAAGAGAAATAAAACAAATTTAAATTACGAAATTACCATAAGGGCAGAATGGAGAAGCTTATAAAAAATGTGGGGGCCAAACAGGAAATTGGGCCAAATTGAACTGCCAGACACTTATAGGGGCCAAAACGGAATTAACCTAAAAAATTTAGAGAGAGAGTGGGAGAGGAGAGAGAATTTTTTATTTTTTATTTTTTATTTAATGTTTGAAGGTCGTCGGCCGGAAAATTGGTCGACCGACGACCTTAGCCGGAGAAGACGATGAGGTGGCGAGAAGATGAGGTGGCAGAGAAAGGTGATGAGATGTAGGAGAAGGAATTGATGACTGGTTAACGGTGTTTTAACAGTAACTGAAAAAAGGGGTCATCTGGGAATTTTTGATAAAGTTAGGGGCTAGGCAGGAAGCTGGTCACAAAGTTAAAGGCTAGTTGGGAAAATAACCCTTTTTTATTGGCCAGCGCTTTGGGGAAAGCTAAATAGTTTCCGGGGTGTGAAATTTTAAAGGGAATATGCAGAATTTTGAAAAGTTTCTGGGGAAACATATTTTATGGGGAATATGGTTCAAAATAAAAAAACTCTCCACCTCACCTCACCTCCCTCCACCTCACCTCTCTCTCTCTCCACCTCACCTCTCTCTCTCTCTCCACTTCATCTTCTCTCTCCCTACCATTCTCTCTCTCTCTCTTCTCGGATGGAAAAAAAAATTCACTCATTCTCATTCTCTCTCTCTAGAAACTCCGGCGAAGGGGTTTCCCTTCGCCGGAGTTTCTAGAGAGATAGAGAGAGTGAGTAAAAAAAAATTTTTTTTTTTACATGGTCGCCGCCCGGAAAATTTTCCGGTCGGCGACCTAATCGGAGAAGAGAGAGAGAGAGAATGATAGGGAGAGAGAAGATGAGGTGGAGAGAGAGAGAGAGGTGAGGTGGGGGTTTTCTATTTTTCCCTCTAACAACTTACAAAATAAAATTGTCAAACAAAATTGACCAACTTTTGACCAAGTCTTCACACCCCGGAAACTATTTTGCTTTCCCCAAAGCACTGGCCTTTTTATTTCCCTTTGGCCAGCGGTTTGGGGAAAGCAAAATAGTTTCTGGGGTGTGAAATTTTAGAGGGAATAAGTGAAATTTTAGAAATTTTCCGGAAAAATAAATTTGGAAAAATCAAACATTGCTTCCTCTTCATCATCTTCAACTCCGGGGCCACCATTACCGACCACCATCTCCGGCCACAACCACCACCATTTTCTTCCTCCTCCCTCCACTCTTTCTCTTATAGTTTGTCTCTCTATCTCTGCCCCTCTCTCTCTTTATCGTCTCTCTCTTAGACCTTCAAATATAAACCCTAACCCTAAATACTGATCTCTCTCTCTCTCTCTCTCTTAGTTCTAAGGGGATCTTGACCATTTTGGTCTGAACAAACCATCGGGAGAATCGCCTCTTTTTAACTTGTAAAAAATTAGGGTTTCTTCATCCACATCCTTTTCATTCCTTCAGGTACGATCATCTATCCACCAATATAAAAAAAAAATGTTACTTGATCCTTCATTTTTTTACTTATTTCTTCTTTTGTTTGTTTAATTATTAGTTTCATTTCTCATTAACCAATGTGTATATCTAACTTCACTATTTTAAAAACTGAAGACCTAGGGTTTTGATTAGTTTCATTTCTCATTAATCAATGTGCATATCTAACTTCTCATCTTCTCTCTCTCCACTTCACCTCTCTCTCTTCTCCGACTAGGTCGTCGGCCGGGAAATTTTCCGGGAGGCGACCATGAAGAATAAAATCACTCACTCTCTCTCTCTAGAAACTCCGGCGAAGGGGGAGTTTCTAGAGAGAGAGAGAGAGTGTGAGTGAATTTTTTTTTTTCATTGTCGCCGCCCGGGGGAAAATTTCCCGGCCGGCGACCTAGTCGGAGAAGATAGAGAGGTGAGGTGGAGAGAGAGAGAGAGAGGTGAGGTGGAGAGAGAGAGGCGAGGTGGAGGGAGGTGAGGTGGAGGGTTTTTTATTTTAAACCATATTCCCCACAAAATATGTTTCCCCGGAAACTTTTCAAAATTTTGCATATTCCTTTTAAAATTTCACACCTCGGAACTATTTAGCTTTCCCCAAAGCGCTGGCTTCAACTAAAGTCGACCAGTTTTTGACAAAGTCTTCACACCCCAGAAACTATTTTGATTTTCTCAAAGCGCCGACCAAAAAATATTTCTCATAAAATATGTTCCCCAGAAAATTTTCAAAATTTTGTATATTTTCGTTAAAACAGAAAATATTTAGCTTTCCCAAAGGGGTGGCAATTTTTTTTTTGAGTTAATTCCTATATGGCCCCTACTTTGTGACCAGCTTCTTTTTTGGCCCCATTTTTTTCGTAAATTCAAATATGGCCCCCTATTTTTATGTAAATGGCGTAAATACCCTTCCTAATTTCTAAATAAATTATTAAAAACATAATTATTTCCACCTCACTTCTCTCTCTCCACCTCATCTCTTTCTCTCCACCTCACCTCTCTCTCTATCTCTCTCCATCTCACCCCTCTCTCCACCTAACCTCCCTCTCTCTCTCTCCACCTCACTCTGTCTTCTCCGATTAAGTTCGCCGGCCAGAAAATTTTCCGGCCGACGACCTTAAAAAAAAACTCTCATCTCTCTCTCTCAAAAGATTCCGACGAAGGGGTTACCCTTCGCCGGAATCTGTTGAACCAGACCTTCAGATCTGTTGAACCAGACCTAAAGGTCTGGTTCAACAGATTCCGGCGAAGGGTAACCCCTTCGCAGGAATCTTTTGAGAGAGAGAGAGATGAGAGTTTTTTTTTTTAAGGTCGCCGGCCGGAAAATTTTTCGGCCGGCGACCTTGCCGGAGAAGACAAAGAGGGAGAGGTGGAAACTTGAAAGAGATAGAGAGAGAGAGAGAGAGAGAGAAAGAAAGGTGGAAAGAGAGAGAGAGAAAAAAAGAAAAGTGGAGAGAGAGAAAGAAAGGTGGAGAGAGAGAGGTGAGGTGGAGAGAGATGTGAGATGGAGATAGAGGTGAGGTGGAATGTATTTAATTTTATTTTGAAAAATTATGAATAGGAAGGACAATTAGGACATTTACTTGAAAATAGGGGGCTATATTTGAATTTACGAAAAAAAAAGGGGGCCAAAAAGGAAGCTGGTCACAAAGTAGGGGGCCATATAGGAATTAACTCTTTTTTTTTTCCCTTCCATTTCTCATTCAACCCATTCGGAGAAGGGAGAATTACTGAAACCCCCCAACTCTGATAATGTCTTTACTGAAACCCCCCCACTTTAATTAGTAATTACTGAAACCCCCCAACTCTGTTTGATTTAACTTTGATAATTTCAATATTACTTTTTTACCCTCTTACGTTTTACCCCCACTTCTGATAATGCGTTTACTAAAACCCCCCACTTTTATATGTCAACATAGCTTGCATGAGGTTTCAACAGAAAAAAAAAAAAAAAAAGCATAGCTTGCATGAGAACATATTCTAGGGTACTCTTTAATCAAAATTCTAGTTCAAGTTGGAATTTGTGAAAAGCAACATGAAGTTAATCTATGAAATCTTCTAGTAAGCAGGCTTGGATATTCATATTAGTACTAGTCATGTTGTGTATGATATATGAACAATCAAGTTGGACAATAAGTATGAGAAGCAAATGTTATATTCCTCTACTGTGTGCATGGACTCATGTAGGCAAACTTCAAGTGGATTAGGATTAAAACCATCAAAGAAAGTCATTACATAATGGGTACATCGAAATTGCCGATTATACTAATTGCTTATACACGAAAGCTCAAAACTGTACTAAAGATCAACATGAAGTAAGCCATAAAATATCGACATTGTTCTGTTCTTTCATGGTTATGGGTGAATTCCATTAATCACCTCAATATTCATGTAAATATTTGGTTTTTTTTTAAAGAACTCATCTCTGTGCCTACCAAAAGGTAACCTAGATTTAGGCTTCCATTATTAATCCTAATTTAGAAGAGAGAGGGTTGTCTAATAGTTATCAAATTTATGGATAATAAAAAAATTCATATGAATAAACCACTACTATAATGTGAACAAGATTGAAAACAATCCACTAAAATTAGAGTGAGATAGAATAAGTAAAGTTCTTTAATGACAATTAGGAAATCGACAGTGAAAAAGAGTAAAACCTTATCAGAATTTTAGGGTTTCGCTCCCCTTTCCAGTGTAGATGTGATGATTATCTCTTGAAATTGCTTTATATATATTTCTTAAAGACAAATTATCTCTCAAAAGCCCAAAATTAGGGTTTTTTTCTACTATAGAAACCCTAGTTCTAGCAAGGGAGCCGAGTTGGTTTGATGGGAAAGATGGAGAGAGAGTGAATGAATTCATAACCTTTTAGTCGAAGACGCTAGCTGCTCGGCTTGTGCTTGATTTCGTCTAGTTGATTTTAGCAAGGGAGCATTATCATGGAGTTGGTTTGATGGGAGGTGGGAGATGAAGTCGTCTGGTTTGATGGGAGGTGGGAGATGAAGTCGTCTGGTTTGATGGGAGGTGGGAGATGAAGTCGATTTGGGTTGGGACAAGGGAAAGTGAGGGAGAAGATATTAAAGGTGATATAAGCGCCTTTGTTTTTAGTCGAAGGCGCCCCATTTTCTGCTCCCATTATTAGGTCCGAATTTAGCAAAGGGAGATTTAAGTCATTTCCCTCCTACTAACGGCTCAAATCTGTTAAATCAAACAGAGTTGGGGGGTTTCAGTAATTCTCCCAATGGAGAAGGGAGTTTGGGTTGTGGTTATAAGCACCCCACCATTTTTGCTCCAAGGCGCCCCAACTATTTGGTCACTGAAAGGTGGGTGGGTGTTGTTTAACTAATGATCTTTTTAGTCAATTCACAAGTTCTAACAGCGTAAATAAGTTAATTCTGACGGAAATTCCAAAAAGGTGGGGGTTTTAGTAATTATTAATTAAAGGTGGGGGTTTCAGTAATGTGTATTATGAAAAGGTGGGGTGATGTAGATTGTTGCGGAAGCGTAAAAGTAATGGAATCCACCATTGTTAATAAACTAAACTAACGAAATAAAACAGATAAAATAACGATAAACAATAAACTTGATTAATAATAAACTTGGTTGATAATATTCTCTGATCTGAATAACAAGGACAAACCTGACTTCCTTTTATAGGAACTTAGAAACTTCTAGATAGACTCAAATTAGGATTTTTAAATATCAAAGATACTCAAATATAGAAACTTCTAAACCTAGACTTAGTAGGAAATACTAAAACATGGAAACTCCTAAACTCTAACCTTAATGGACTCGGCCATGATGCCCTCTAACTAGTTCGGCCATGAGGCCCTCTAACTAGTTCGGCCGTGAGGCCCATCTTGATGGTCTCCATCATACTCCCCGACCGAGAACGAACTTGCCCTCAAGTGAGACTCAACAATGCAATCCTTAATTCCCACTTCGAGCAAACGGTGCATTGGGGTCGAAGGACACCCACTTGGACGAAATCACTAGCTTCAATCTCATAGTGCAAAGAATCTTGCAAAAATAAATGTAGGAAAGAAACTTCCAACAAATTGCAACATCTCCCTTCATCTTTTAATTTGATGAAGAAGACCACAAACACCACATAATATTTTATGGAAAAATCAACCTTGAATTTCTTCACTTGAACGATCTTCCCACGTTCATCTTCGTGTTGTTTATAAACCAAACTCGAATATGGCTTAATCAAATCTAAACTAGAATGAACTGACCTTTTCAAGCTAAAAGAGGATAATTCACTTTGTTCTTCTTGTTCCTCCGTCATTGAGAAAATTTTATTTTTTTTGTCAAGAACTTCTTCAATACCATCGAACACGGTGACCGAATTAACATTCGAGAACTGTCTACTGGATTCAATCTTTGTCTCCACATATGAAAAATATTCATCTAAAGGAAGAAAAACATATCTAAAGATGCTTTTCAATGTAGTCCAATCGTCGACGAATTTTTTTCCTTGATCAATGAGTCTCCATTGCATCTCGTTGAATTTTTCATAGACTCTTTTAGACAAGTGTTGTTCGATGACAAAAACCTTATCTTCGTCATGGACTTCTTGGTTTATAAACCAATCTTCCATCTGTTGAATCCAAAAATCTATATGATATTGATAATCAAACATAGGAATTTTGGAATCGACATTAATTTTGTTTTGATCTTTTCGATCAACATAGAGTTGTTGTGCATCTCTTAAAGGATCCCAACCTAAACACGGAAGATTATTCCAACATTCAAGATGAGAAGTATTTAAAAAAAAATTATCTGTTCCCAGATTCTTAAAGCTCTGAATACCAGCTGATGTAGATTGTTGCGGAAGCGTAAAAGTAATGGAATCCACCATTGTTAATAAACTAAACTAACGAAATAAAACTGATAAAATAACGATAAACAATAAACTTGATTAATAATAAACTTGGTTGATAATATTCTCTGATCTGAATAACAAGGACAGACCTGACTTCTTTTTATAGGAACTTAGAAACTTCTAGATAGACTCAAATTAGGATTCCTAAATATCAAAGATACTCAAATATAGAAACTTCTAAACCTAGACTTAGTAGGAAATACTAAAACATGGAAACTCCTAAACTCTAACCTTAATGGACTCGGCCATGAGGCCCTCTAACTAGTTCGGTCGTGAGGCCCATCTTGATGGTCTCCATCATGGGGGTTTCAGTAATTGTCCCTAAAATTTTCAGGTGTTTTTCTAACTTTTTTTTCGTTTAGGAAAGGACCTCCACACTTTGTAAGAAATCGTTTTCTCGATTATCTCATACTCTCTATGATGTTTCAACAAAAAAAAAAAAATCTCATACTCTCTATGATCTATGAAGGATCATAGACCTCAATGACTAAGACCAGAACTTTGATATCCCAAAGGAGAAACACACGTGTTACCACTCTATCAAAAAGGGTTTGTGTGTGTGTGTGTGTGTGTGTGTGTGTGTCCGCTTTCCTTTTACGTGTTTATTGTGGTTTAACACCGTAAAGCTTCTGCAACCAATCAACCAAATAAGAAGTTATTAAGAATCTAAGATGTGTAAAATATTGATAGAAGGTGTTCATCCATTCTCAAGACCGAATACATGAAAATCATCAAAATCAAAAATCAGATTCTTCCCGTTCTAAAATCTAAGAACGTGTGTTCCTACTGTCGGTTGTTTCTGCTTGACGATCAATCATTGGAATTTAAATGTATTCGTTTGATGATTAATTATTAGATTTTTTTCTAAGTGACTATTTCAATGTTAATCTGTAGGAGCTTCTATCGAAAGAACTACCTGATGCGAAGGTAAAGTATTAAACCCGACTGCTAGTGTACCATTACAAATATCTCCTCAGACAAAGGTTAAATTCATAAGATAGGTGCTTACATTTTATCATTCAAAGTTACTGTATGATATTGTTTTGGGTTAATTCCGTTTTAGCCCCCGATTTGTGACCAACTGGCCGTTTTGGCCCCGAATTGTGTCCGGCAGTTCGTTTTGGCCCCAAAAAATTCCTAAATGGCCCCAAATTTTTTCAACCTCCCAATTTTACCCCCATGGCATTTCTGTAATTATCTTTTTTTTCTTTTTCTTTGTCTACCTCATCTAACAATCACCACATCACTCTGTCCACCTCACCCTTCTTCTCCGGCGAAAGGTTGCCGGCCGGAATTTTTTATTCCGGCCGGCCACCTTTACAAAAAAAAAAAAAAAAAAATTTCTTCATCTTCTTCATTTCTCTCTCTTCTTCATCTCCTTCTTTCTCTCTCTTCTTCTTCTTTATCTCTCTTCTTCTTCTTTATCTCTCTTCTTCTTCTTTCTCTCTTCTTCCGCCCCTTCGCCGGAGAACCAGACCTTGAAGGTCTGGTTGTAGAACCAGACTCAGTCTGGTTGTAGAACCAGACTCAGTCTGGTTGGAAACCAGACTCAGTCTGGTTGGAAACCAGACTCAGTCTGGTTGGAAACCAGACTCAGTCTGGTTGGAAACCAGACTCAGTCTGGTTGGAAACCAGACTCAGTCTGGTTGGAAACCAGACCGAGATCTGGTTTCTACAACCAGTCTCGGTTTGGTTGTAGAATCAGACTCGGTCTGGTTGTAGAACCAGACTCGGTCTGGTTGGAAACCAGACCGAGATCTGGTTTCTACAACCAGACCGAGTCTGGTTCTCCGGCGAAGGGGCTCCGCCCCTTCGCCGGAGTTATAGAGAGAGAGAAGAGAGAGGGGTTAGAGAGAAAGAGGAAGAAGAGAGAAAGAAGAAGAAGAAAGATAAAGAAGAAGAAAGATAAAGAAGAAGAAGTGAGATAAAGAAGAAGAAGAGAGAAAAAGAAGGAGATGAAGAAGGGAGAGAAAGAAGGAGATGAAGTAGAGAGAGAAATGAAGAAGATGAAGAAAATATATATATTTTTTTTTTTTGGTAAAGGTGGCCAGCCGGAATTTTTTATTCCGGCCGGCAACCTTTCGCCGGAGAAGAAGGGTGAGGTGGACAGAGTGATGTGGTGATTGTTAGATGAGGTGGACAAAGAAAAAGGAAAAAAAGATAATTACAGAAATGCCATGGGGTAAAATTGGGAGGTTGAAAAAATTTGGGGCCATTTAGGAATTTTTTGGGGCCAAAACGAACTGCCGGACACAATTCGGGGCCAAAACGGCCAGTTGGTCACAAATCGGGGGCTAAAACGGAATTAACCCTATTGTTTTTAATAAATTAAGGAAGACACAAGAGATATAATTATCAAAGGTGATTTCATTGATTGAATGGGATACATATTTATAGAGTATACATTAGGGTTTGTAGAGAAATAATGAATAAGGAAACATTACAAAGAGGAAATAACTATAATTACAGTTGCTATAATATTAATCTCTTTCTATCTTGGGAGATATCTTCTGGATATCTTTCTTCTCTTCAATATACTTCAATACCCCCCCGCAAGTTGGAGCAGGGGAAGAAATCTGAATCAAGCCCAACTTGGAGAGTAATCGATGAAACGGATCAGAACCAAGTGGTTTCGTAAAGATGTCAGCGAGCTGGTCGGCGGAGCGAAGGTGAGTCGTCTTAATGAGACCAGATTCAATTTTCTCCCGAACGAAATGGCAATCGATTTCGATATGCTTAGTGCGTTCGTGGAAGACGGGATTGGCAGCAATGTGCATAGCCGCCATATTGTCACAGAAGACCTGAAAGGGTTCTGGAATCGAGACACGAAGGTCTTGAAACAAATATTTCAGCCACTGCAGTTCCGCAGTGAGTGTAGCGAGAGCCCGATATTCTGCCTCAGCCGAAGATCGGGAAACAGTCGGTTGTTTCTTGGACTTCCAGGACAACGGACTTGAACCAAGCATCGTGAAGTAGCCAGTGGTCGAGCGACGGGTGATAGGACAACTGGCCCAATCAGAGTCGGTAAAACCAGAAATCGTCAGAGTGCTGGACGAAGAGAGAAGGAGACCATGATTCATGGTGCCTTTCAAATAACGAAGAACTCGAGTGGCCGCATCCATATGATTGGAGTGGGGATTTTGCATGAATTGACTAAGGTAATTCACAGAAAATGAAATGTTATGGCGAGTCACCGTAACATAAAGAAGTCGACCAATAAGACGTCGAAACGAAGTCGGATCGTCTAATGGCGTACCGTCAGTAGGTAATAACTTTAAGTGTTGTTCCATTGGGAAAGGACTTGGTTTAGCTCCTAGGAGACCCGAGTCGCGAAGAATGTCCAACGTATATTTGCGTTGACAAAGGAAAATGCCTTTTGGAGAACGAGATACTTCAATTCCAAGGAAGTATTGAAGTCGTCCAAGGTTTTTAAGAGATAAACGTTTCTCAAAACGTAGTTGAAGAGATGAAATTTCCGAGGCATTATTGTCGGTTATGATGATGTCATCCACGTAGACTAAGACGTAAATGGCAGTCGGACCCTCAAAAAAACAAAACAAGGAGTGATCAGAAGATGATTGTTTGAAACCTTCAGCCTGTAAGCCAGTAGAAAATTTGGCAAACCACTGCCGAGAGGCTTGTTTTAAACCGTAAAGGGATTTGTGCAAACGACATACTTTGTGGTCACCAGTCTTGGAAAATCCAGGCGGAATAGTCATGTAGACTTCCTCATGCAAATCTCCTTGGAGAAAAGCATTATTCACATCCAATTGTTGGAGGGGCCAATTTTTAATGGCAGCAACAGAAAGAAGTGCACGAACAGTGACCAATTTGGCGACTGGGGCGAAGGTATCATGATAGTCGATGCCTTCAACCTGGGTATAACCCTTAGCAACGAGTCGTGCTTTATGACGTTCAATTGATCCGTCAGAACGGTATTTAATTTTGTATACCCATTTACAACCAATTGGTTTCTTACCCGGGGGTAAGGGGGTTAATGACCAAGTGCGATTTTGTTCAAGAGCCTGAATTTCTTTATCCATTGCAGCACGCCATTCAGGGAAATTTTTGGCGGCGAAATAGGATGTGGGTTCTTCGGTGTTGACAATGGAAGTAAGAAATGCCCGATGGGAAGGGGTGAATTTGTCAAAACTGACATAGTCAGTTAATGGATATTTGGTGGAAGTCGTGGGTGCAGCAGTACAAGAACAAAGATAGTCAGCCAAATGGGCAGGATGTCTCGTTGTACGTACTGGTCGAGAAGAAGGTAAAGATTCTTCGGGAGGATCAACTGAAACCGGGGTGGTGCCAGAATTCAAAAGTGAAGAGTCTTGTGAAGGAGAGTCATCTTGCAGAGGGGAAATACCCTGCGAGAGAATAATAGAGTCAGAAGGAAGCTCGTGAGATTCCTCTGGTGGAGAAGCAGCGGAAGATGAAGTTTCTACCACAATAGGTGGGGTGGTTGTCGTGTCAGTGGAAGAGTGTGAATGTTCATCGACCAAAGACGGGAGTTTATACAAGTCCTGATGAGGTGAGTGGGTATCGTCGATTGGACTGAAGTAATAGGCATCCGATTTAAGCGGAGTGAATGAGGTAGGTTCAGGGAGTGTCGATTGACAGTCAACAAAAGGAAACTTATCCTCAAAAAAACGCACGTTCTGGGAATCATAGAGACTGTGCGTCTCTAAGTCGTAGATGGTGTATCCTTTCCTCCCAGGTGGATAACCAACAAAGATTCCAGGTTTAGCTCGATGATCAAACTTATGTTGGATGTTGGTATTGGTTGCAAAGCATAGACAACCGAAAACTCGGAGAGCTAAGTAGTCCGGTGGAGAATCGTATAGCATTTCATAAGGAGATTTGTATGAAAGTACTGGGGTTGGCATTCTATTGATTAAATAGGTTGCCGTTTTTAAACATTCTCCCCAAAATTGTAAAGGGAGATGTGCTTGAAAACGCAAGGCGCGAGCAACATCGAGTAAATGACGATGTTTGCGTTCGACGACACCATTTTGTTCGGGTGTGGAGACACAACTTCGTTGATGAAGAATTCCATGAGAATGGAACCAAGTTTGGAGATCATTGGATAAGAACTCGGCTCCATTATCAGAACGAAAAGTCTCAATCGGGTTTGAAAAAGTATTTTCAGGACTCGATGATATAGAATTAATCTTCTTATGATATTGTTTAGAAACAAACTGAAAAAAGAAGTTTAAATGTGTTTTAGTCTTAGACTTGGTTTGCATAAGGGATGTCCAAGTAAATCTGGAGAAGTCATCAACAAGTGTGAGGAAATAACGCTTGTTGGTTAAAGATGAAACCGGAAAGGGTCCCCAAATATCAGCATGAATAAGTTGAAAAGCAAAAGTACTATAACTACTACTTTTATTAAAAACCAACTTAGATTGTTTTGCCACAGGGCATACAACGCACTCATGCGACTTATTAAAGGAAATAAACGGGAAACGTTCTGATAAATAACGTAAACGGCCTAAATTAGGGTGTCCAAGTCGACGGTGCCAGACGTCGAGTGACTTATTCAAAGCAAGTGCAGTAAAAGTCCTACGGAGAATGTAGAGTCCATCAATAGCATCAGCCCGACCAATCTCCTGATGATTTGAGATCGTCTGAAAAAGACAATGAGTTGAATCAAAATAAACACCAGATTTCAAAGATTTACAAGTCTGATTTACAGACATCAAATTAAATTTGAAATTAGAATGTAATAAACTTGGTCAATAGAGAGAGAGTCAGAAAAAATGACTCTGCCAATATATTTGACTAAGTAAGTCGCTCCATCGGGAATTTGAACATAACAAGATGGTGGTGCTAAAGCATAAGAGCTAAAGGCATCTAATGAAAAACAAACATGGTTTGAAGCACCACTATCAACAATCCAAACAGAAGGATGAGATAGGGAAGTACCTGACATCATAGCAGAACTGGAAGGAGTTTGTGCATTGACAACTGCCATAATGCGGTCATAGTCTTCTCTGGTAAGAGTTGGAGCTGGAGAAGAGCTGGAACCCTGAGAAGTGCTACGGGCACCACCTGGACGAGGGGGCGACCATGGAGAAGATAACATCGATCAACAGGATGACCGAGACGTTTGCAATGAGTGCACATTACATCTCTGTTACAAGTGTCAGCAGAGTGTCCATGAAGGTTGCACTTAGTACAATAAGGACGAATTCGCTTATTTCTCGGGGGAGGTAAATCACTTTCTTTCAGCTTGTTAGCGGTCGTGATCTTGGCGTTGAAAGCGTGAAAGTCAAAGGGAGCAGTGATCTTGTTTTTCTGCTCTTCTTGAATGACCAAATTATACACCTTAGCCAGAGAAGGTAACGGTTTCATTAGAAGGATGTTATTGCAAGTTGCAGAATAACGTTCATGAAGACCCATGAGAAACTCAATTGTACGCGAGGTAAGATGATATTCAATGGTTGTTTTGCCAACAGGGCAAACACATGAAGTGGGTGGAATGATAGCATCCAATTCGTCCCAATAAGACTTCAACTGAGAGTAATAAGCTGAAATAGTCTGGTGCTCCTGAGTAAGGGCAGAAATCTTTTTCTTCAGTTGATAAATGTAGGTAGCGTTGGACGTAGCAAAACGCTCCTTCAAATTCTTCCAAAGATCAAAAGCAGAAGCTGAACGTCTCGTGCTACGTCGGATTTCCTCGCTGACAGAATTGGATATCCAAGCAGTCACCATGGTGTCACAACGGGTCCATGCATGAAGTTGCGCAGGATCCGTCGGTTTAGGGAGCGACCCATCGATAAAACCTTGCTTATTTTTTATGATAAGAGCATCATGCATACTGTGAGCCCATTCAGCATAGTCTGGCCCGGTAAGAACGGGGTTAACACCAACAGAAGTTGCATTGTCCGAAGGATGCACATAATAAGCCTCACATATTTGTTGGAGAGGAGTTGAGTCTGTCATCGGTGGAGTGTCATCGGAATTCGAGTTCAGATCACTTATGTTGGCAGAATGTCCAGAAGTCATTGTTCTGTAAAGAATAGAAGAAATAATCTATTTTAAAATCAACGTCACAATATTATGTAGAAGTGACGGTTCAGAATTTTTAAATGCAGCGTCACGGTAAAATTATAAGGGACAATCCAGATTGTCACAACTAATAGAAGTGTTGGAAAAGAAAAAAAAAGGACAGTATATGCTGTCTCAAATGAATAGTCCAAACAGAAGTGTTGGGAAGTAAAGGAGACAGTCCAGAATGTCACCCAGAAGTGTTGGGAAGTTAAAAGGACAGTATACTGTCACAAATAGTCCTAACAGTTATGTACTGTTGGGAAAAAAAAGAAAGCGTCACAAACGTGAGATGTCACAAAAAGAAGTCAGATATCTGGGTCGGTCAAAGTCAGAAGTCTGGGTCAATATTAATGGACCTGGTCAGAGTCAAAAGTCGGTGAAAAAGTCCGGTCAATGGGGCAAGACGGGAGTCAATTAGAGTTGACTCCGTTACCTGATTCGGGATGATTGCCGCCGGCTAAATTAGGGTTCCGGTTGGTTGTTTAACCAGCCAAATTTAGGGTTTCTTTGAAACCAATAGGTAAGTTGTAATCAACCTAGGGAAAAAGCTAGTCGGAGACACGGGATTGTAATCGGACTATCGCGGCCAAGGGCAGAGGTCAAATGGCGTCGAATTGTTAGAAAGAGAATCTTGAAAAGTCGATGGAACCTTAAAAAATTAATCAAACCAACAATCTATGATGCAATAAGAGTGTATGGTGGGTCAGAACTGACCAGGGTAGGTCTGTTCGGCAAAAAACCAGTCTGTCCGGTGAGAATTTTGGAACCCTAGAGGTTCACTCGTCGGAGAAGATGACGGAAAAATCGGGAACCAAAAAGAAAGTTCTGGTTCCGGGTCTGTGACGGGTTGAGGTTATTTCAATTCCGGTTTATGTTTGACTCGGTTCTAGTCAAAGTGTTCCGGTTTTATATCTATTCCGGGCTTATTCTGTTCCGATTTGTGGACAGATTTAGTTCCGGATTGTGTTTATTCTGGTGCGTGAATTAGAACCAGAACAAAACATTATTGGTTACTGACCTAAAAAAATTCGAAAAAATACGAAAAAATTTCGAATTTTTTTGGAAAAAATCAGGAAAATGGATTGATAACTGACCTTTAAAGATATTGTGGGGATGATGCAAAATAATAAGAATCCGTAGAGCAAGAAAGCCGAAGAAACCAATAATCTTGTCAAATAAAAATCCCAGAAATATTAATTGTGCTCTGATACCATAATAAATTAAGGAAGACACAAGAGATATAATTATCAAAGGTGATTTCATTGATTGAATGGGATACATATTTATAGAGTATACATTAGGGTTTTTAGAGAAATAATGAATAAGGAAACATTACAAAGAGGAAATAACTATAATTACAGTTGCTATAATATTAATCTCTTTCTATCTTGGGAGATATCTTCTGGATATCTTTCTTCTCTTCAATATACTTCAATAGTTTTATATATCTACTCAATTACCTACTTCTGTAACGATTCTTGTTTTCAATGGTACATGGCCCACCAACTCCACTTAACTGGTCCTAACAACAATTTGGTGAGAGAACATTTGAGATTCAAGATTAATTTGTTTCGAGAATTCTTACATTGTAATACAAATACTATTAAAAGTGGAGAAGTTATCTTCCATTTTATACCAAAAAGTCAAACTTTGATATATCTATACACACACACGTTGATTATCTGGAGATGATGGTAAGACAATTTCAAATATCCACGGTTGACGATTTCGGCACCCCAAACGTTTGAAGATTCGTTCATTTTCGTTGAAGAAGGCCTTCTTCATAGCAATTTTACTGTACCACGTATTGTATGAGAGGAAGAAAGCGATCTTATTCATGCGCCTCCTTTACCAAATCGACCTAAAAAACGTAGAAATAGTAGTACTTCAAAATCCATCACTCTTTCGGCCCCTTTTGAAACCCCACATCAAAATTTTCACAAATGTGGAGCGAAAGCTGAAAAATCAAAAATTTCGTATAAAATTGGCGCCTCAATTTTCCATAGAGAACCCCTCTCACTTCACCCCCCAATCTATACATTCCGACATAATCTAGAGAGAGAAACCAAGGAGTGAACGACAAAGACTCAACCCCAAACTCTCTACTTCAAAAGTGTCGGAATTTTCTTATTTGTTAGAAACCAGCTTCTCTGAAAACTATCCCCTTTTGTTCTTTAATGGCAGTAACTCGAAAGTCTCCTTCCAAGTCCACTTCACCTTCAAAAAGCGAGACCCAGATCAAGAAGAAGAAGGAAAAGAAAAACAAGAAGAAGAAGGAGAAGATACCAGATGATTCTGATCAAACAGTATTACAACTATCTGCTCCTTCTCTTCCACATTCTTCACCCCCAAAGCGTTCCAAATGCCCAGGAGTTCGTATCATTGGTGGAAGAATTTATGATTCTGAAAATGGGAAATGTTGTCACCAGGTACATTTTTTCTATCATACCCACAAAACCCACATTAGGGTTTTTTGTTGGATTTTGTGTTTTGGGTTTTGTTTGTAATCTTCAATCACCAAGTACATTATTTTTATTATACCTATAAAATCCACATTAGGGATTTTGATCATTCTTTGTTTTTTGTGTTCTGGGTTTTGTTTGTGATCTTCAATTTCATTATTTGTAGTGCCGGCAAAAAACTATGGACTTTGTAGCTACATGCAAGAACCTAAAAAGTATCAAACCTTGCACTATGAGTTTTTGTCACAAATGCCTCTGGAATAGGTGAGATCCTTATTTTGGTTCTGATTATTTGGTTCTTTGTGTTTTTTCTCCAATTTTTTTGGGGATTCTTTCTTTGATTTGGTTTTGATAAATTTAGGAGTACTTTTTTTTCTTTCTTTTTGGTTTAGATATGGAGAAAAAGCAGAAGAAGTAGCATTATTGGATGAGTGGAACTGCCCTAAGTGCAAAGGAATTTGCAATTGTAGTTTTTGCATGTAAGTAATTTGTCCCTAAAGATAAGAAAAAAATGATCTTACTCTATGTAAGTATAATTTTTGGAACATCTTCTTATAGGAAGAAAAGAGGCCATAAACCCACAGGTATTCTAGTACACGCTGCCAAGGGGAACGGGTTTTCTTCGGTTTCCCAAATGCTGCTCATTGATGGTGCCGACAAAGTGTCTGCCTCTCCAAAAAAGGAATGTGGTTCAAGCAAGGTTCGATATAATTTCTTTAATAAGGGCAGATAGTGTTTGTCTGCATATTTTTGTGTTTATGGGTGTTTTCAGATTCACTATGTTTAGCATCGCTGCTTTTGACAGGGTGATATAGTTGCAGTGAGTAAATGTGGAGAGGAAGGTAATACGAAAAAGGTACCAAAAGGCAAGCGAAAAAATTCAGAGAAGAACAACATAAATGCTGGTAACAAAAGTGACAATCTGGGTGAAGAAATTAATGGCCATTATGACCAAATAGGAAAGGATGAGGATGAAAAAGATGACGTTGTTAAGATGAAGAAGTTAAAGAAATCTCAAATCTCCACAGAAACCATAGAAGAAGAACATAAGGTAGCTGATATCCCATTGCCTCAAGGTGTTTATCTGAAAACTGTTGCAGGCATTGACATCCCATCGGAAGATATTGGACATGCTCTGCAATTCTTAGAATTCTGCAATGCTTTTGGACAGGTTAGGGTGACTTCTGTTTTGCCTCTCTTTTTCGAAGTACTCAAATTTAAAAGAGAACTTTCTACATCTAATGGAATTATGGAAACGAAATATAATCTGATTCAGTGATTCTAGTATGTCATGCACAAGCAGAAGATTCTGTTTATAAATGTAAAAAAACTAAAGTTTATCTGATCCAAAATTTGAGATTATAATGTTTGGAAAGTAATATTTTCTTGAATGTAACATAACTAGGGCCATCTAGTTGCATTCAAATCGGAAGTTTTCTTTTCTCTTTTAAACTTGTTTCGACTTCGAGATTATAATACGGGTCGTTTTTTTTTGAAAAGTTTACTGTTTACGTATGCAACTCTAACTTACTACTGTAGAACCTGGACATGGCTATTGGTACAGATATCCAACACCTATACTGCTCTACCAGATACCAGCCACATCGAGGGGAAAAAGGCCATAATGGCATAAAATTGTACACATTTTCTTGTCTGGTTATTACGGCCTTTACCTTTAGTTGCAACTTTTACCTACAATTTTACTTTTATAGAAGTCATTGATTATTGTACATATCTTGGTTATTATATACACAAGGGCATCAAACGGGATTTGTATTTTGTTTTCCCTGCATGGTTTGTTCTAGTACACTAAATGTTCACATGTATATCTGCTGAAGTTACTATGAGTATTCAGTACAAGTAGCATACTGTTCGATTATATGATGTGGCGAAGATTTTCAGATGAGCTTTTTCCATTTTCCGTACTACTTGATTTTCTTTTCACTACACTTCACAATGATATGATCATTAGCCCAAAACTTGCTCAATAACAAGCGTCTGTGATGTGAATAGCTGACCTTGAGCCAAGTCCAAGGTTGGGTTTCATCTTTGAGTTTCATATCGATACTAGAAAATGAGCACGAGACATTGGGATATGAAAGCCAAACAACCTGATTATTGTACTATTATGAGCATACTCATTATTAAATGCTTTATTTTATTGTTCTTTAGGTTCTCGATTTGAAGAAAGGTCATTCTGAATCAATTCTTCAAGGATTAAGTGGGTGCGGTAGGCTAAGAGGACAAAACTTGTCGGTCATTCAGTTTCATATCCAGTTGCTAACTTTGATACATAAAGACCTCGGCGAAGAGTATAAACCTACACTATTTGATTTGTTTTTGGAAAATTCTTTTTATTAGTGTTACTAAGTACCTTTTTCTCTGTTTTTTTGTTCATTTTTCCTTTAGATCTACGTTAAGTCCATCATGTAGTGGAAACTCATGGTTGAAAGCTTTAGGGAAGTGTGTCTCAGAGTACAACTGTCCATTAAAAGATTTGCCTTCAGATTGTTTTGATACCAACGGCGAGGGATATAAGAAGCTAGATCCATCACAAAAGCTTAGACTCTTACTCTTTTTATGTGACGAGACTCTTGAAACTACGTAAGGAAAAGTGATGAAGCTTCTTACTTTGCACATTTACTTCTGTCTCTTCTTATATAACTATTTCTAATTCCAGAGTCATGAGGAATTGGATTGACGAAGTACAAGAAAAATTTGCTAAACAACAAAAGGATGCGAAAGGAAAAGTTACTGCTGCAAAAGAAAAGGTTGTTTACTTTTGAAGCATGTTGCAATTTTTACTTCCAATTTCTACTTTCAAGTTTTTAAAAAAAAAATACTTAATGATTTTCTTTTCTTGTAGGCAAGAGAACTAAAGCGAAAGATGCAGGATAAAGTGGCCAAAGCTATACTTGCAAGAAATGGTGCTCCTCTGTCTGTTTCTGAACATGAAAAGCTTATTTCGAAGATAAAAGCTGAAGCATCGAAAGCTCATGAAGAGAGACTACAAGTGATAGGCATGGTGCAAAAGGGTAAGTAACTAATTAATAATCTGTACCTTTTTCTCTTCAGCGAGTTAATTGACTAAGTTGGTCTTCCGTAAACACTCGAAAGAAGATGCAAAAACTTTCTAGAATAAGGTCGTCCTAAGTGTACAAAAGAATAGATTTGTCACTTGGTTGTAAACTTGTAATTGGGATAGTGCTCACCTGTGTAACATAGACTCTGATACATAATATCTGATATTGGTAAGAGGTGTCAGATAAGACGTGCCGCAACTAAAAGATCCCAACAAGGAGACAACCATTACATACACCCTCACCCATACACATCTCATTGTATTGTATATAAGCTCCTTCATTTTTTTCATTGACAATACTTTAATTTTCCGATTAACCATTGTCAAATTATATACAAATGGCATTATTGTAGAGGTACCTAAAATGATTTTTTTTCTAAGATCTACGAAAACGTAGGAGGAAAAAAATCTCTAGTTATACCCACTGAACTGAAATTGAGTATTCACCGATTAACCAAGCATTGAGTACAACTGTACGAGTATCTTTCTTTGTCACAAGCAAAAATATTGAAAAGGAGTATCCATTTACATAAGTGCTAACTGATTAGCACTTAGAAGCTTCTAGTTGGAGTATGCTGTGGACTTTTAAACTCTACTGTAAAGCTAAAAGCTCCCGAGACTGCTACGACAATTAACCTAAGACTAAATTGGAACAATCAGGGAGGGGAATTGAACTTTGACTTGTTAAATTTGAACGACTTTATAACTTATTTAATGGTAGAAGGACCTTGATACATAATATATGTAAATGATTTTCTTAATTATCGTCAGCAGCTTCAGTTTCGTGAACATATTTTGTCCTTGAGTATGCCATTTACTTCTGGTTTTTCTTTCCAAACAATGTTTGTAGAGGAACATAGATCAGATGCGGTTAGAACAAATCCTATTCTTTTCGATGGAGATGGTCATGCATTTTGGACACTTGGTGGTTATTCCTCTGAATCACATTACTTGCTTCAAGGTCTGTCTCTGTATTCATAAATCTTTTTTGGATTCACAGTTGCGACATTAGATATGCTACATATATACTACTACAGGAATTTGGGAAATTTTCGATTGAATAGCACATGGTTCCGCATGTATAAGGAACAAGAAAGAAATCAATTATCTACCACTTCTTTTGGTTTGGAAATTGATCGAAATTTTCTTTATAGATATTGGAAGCCGGGACCCCGGTATGCATCAAGAAAAGTGGTTTAGCTACGAGGATGAAAAGAAAAACGAAGTTGAGGATTATATTTCTTTTGTAAGGTAAGTTCATTTTAGTTTCAATTAATTTGAAGTGCTAATTTCCCCCTTAACTTTTTCTATTACCATCTTCACCTTGATTGGTTGATGTAGAATGACAAAACCCCAAGACCAAAGTTGTTAAGGGGACATACATGCATTTTGGGTAGACAAAACAATCACAAAGTGTTGATCTTCAGATGATCTTTATTATGGTAATCAAGGTACGCATTTTCGCAGAAAACTCTTTCTTAAGATCTAATTGCAGGCGACAATTTCCTCTTCAATGCAACTACTTGCTCATGGTTTTGTGGAGCCATCATATAGATATATGTTATGGAAAGAAAAGTTGATTATGGAATAATATGACGAGTTAAATGATCGGTATACAAATATATGTGTGTCTGTGCATGTGTTGTATAGTTGGTGAAAACTCGTCTCACATTCGTGGATCGACCTGTGGATATGACCCCAATCTTCAATAATATATCAATTATCAAATTTATACTCCCTGTTTTCCTGAATGAAAGTTCCTCTAGTTATGTAAATGACATAGCCCGCATGCCAAATTAGATACTTTATCTCTCTATAAGTAATAGATCTACTTACCTTTACCAGTTTTATCATTTACGTATTCCTTAAGTTCTCTATTTTGTTTGTGTTTCTAGGCAGAGAGCCAAAGAATTGTCAGGAAGCCTCCATATAGATTTTGCTCGGCTGTGCTCAAGCTTTTGGTAACTTGTCATTTTACATGTAGAACAAGATGGTCTTCATTTGAGCTCTTTTTGAGTGACCACACATGATTTGGCTATGGCTTTCTTGAAAATTTGAATGAAGTAATATGCAAATCTTTGGACCACATTTTGATCATTCACCAACCTCACCCTAAAAATTCTAAAGTTTGGTTCTTTAACAATGATGTTCTCTGATTGATTGAAGATGCTGAAATGCTAACACATTAAAGTTTGTGTACAACCATAACGGCCGTAGTTGCATTTTATTTAGGGTTCTTATATGGTTTACGGCGACGGGTATACTAGGGCTCATAGACTTGTCACACTATTCGCCTTTTTTGAAAAAAAAACAAGTAAAGCTAACTGAACTACATTTTATCCATATTGGAACTTTAGCTTTGCGGCTCCTTGCAGGCAGATATTGGAATAACTTTTCTCCTAAGCCTACTAAATAGTTTTCATAAAAAAAAATCTATTAAATACGCTAAAATCAAAGTTGCTACAAGTACTGCCTACAGACAAGAGCCAACATTGTATTTCACTTTTGCATTGTTCATCAAACAATATTTTTGCAAACATGGACATATTATCCAAACTAGAGTTGAATACATAGACAAAAGACTACGGAACGATATTATATACCAAGTTTAGAGTCTGTTTTCATTGAACAATTCAGATTCAGGTTCAATCTTAAAAAAAACACACTACCCAACAAGATCAAGTTGGTAAGGATCAAAATATCCCTTCATGTTTCTATTGATCTCTATGATCGATGATCATAGAGGGGCCTTTACCATTCTGTATAAACGGGCTAGAACGGATTCAAGAATTTTACGTCCAGAACAAGTCGAAAACAACTGATGTTAAAATAAAGTCGATATTTTGGAGAAAACAAAAAAATTCGAAGTACAAAATTTAAAAAAGAAATTGTAAGTTTTGTCAATTTTTTGGAAATACAAATTTTTTTTTGCTTCATCTTCTTCTCCCACCTCAGACCAATAATTTTGTCACCACTTGTGAACACCACCACTTTATCTCTCTTGCTGGCAGACTCCCTCTCTCGTGGACTCCCTCTTTCCCGGACTCTTTCTCTCACTGGATTAAGGGGAATACCAATTTTGAGGAGTAAACTCAATTACCATTAAAAAAATAATATAATGTATCCTGAATGAATCCCAGTCGGGATACTTAGACGGCCATGATCTGGGATACTTAGACGGCCATGATCTAGTGAGAGAAAGTCAAGCGGCCAAGTACCCCGGGCCGGATTGGGCTGGGATACTGGCAGGGCATAGTATCAGGGTTGATTACCATTTGGTCATTACTGCTGAGTGGGTTTGGTAAAAAAAAAACCCTCTTTCTTACCTCCAACTCATAGTTTCCTCAGTACATATTTGAACGTCTAGACACTTAAAACGCGGGAAGTTGAAACCGCGGGAGAAGTGAGATCTTGAAAAAATGGATGATTCAGGAGCTATTCTTTGTCAAATTTCGTATCTGAAAGACACTCTCGACCAGGTATAGCGATTCTAGGTTTATCAGATAAAACTCTCATTTTCCTCCAAAATCAAACATCTTGATTCTTGAATGTCTTTCGACTTTGTTTTCCAATTCGAGAAGATGATACTCCTTTAACTTTGGATACAGGTGAATGAAGAAATTGAGGCAAACATTCAAACAACAAGAGAAATTGAATCAGAAATCGTCAAGTGCTCTGAGATCGAAACCTCATTAGCGATCAAAGAATCAGAATTAATGAAGAAAAAATACCTTGCTGATTTTGAAATTAACAGTTTGATCCAAGTGGCCGGTAATCAATCTTTCTTGTTCTCATTTCTAGTTTGATTTTCTCAGTTGACTAGCTTTTATGATGATCGATTAAGGCTAACCCTAACTATATAATCTATACTAGTAGTAGAAAGACCTTGACTTATAGCTCCAAAATTTATCAAGGTATCTTATTCTAGCACATTAGACTTTCTAAATGTTTGGATATATTTTTTGCTTATTATAATAATAGGTGTTGCGAGAACTTCTCTTGAGCAATTGGAGAGAGAATTAAGTTGCTTGAGGATGGAACAACAGGAGACACTCAAAAGCATAGCGGATAAGAGGTACAAAATATGATCTTCTCTCGCTGAAAGTTGAGAACTCGACACCATCTCTAAAGAAATATAAGCTCATGTACTTCTTACATCTAATTATTCGAGCTTGTTACGTCATGAAAACTGTTTTTTGTTGTAATATCTCCTTGTCTGGGAGAATATCAACCCAAGGAAATTCTAGAGTTTTAGTCGTCTGTATAGGACACGTTTTTCCAACCTTAACTTGAAAGTTTGAGAATTATCCATATGGACAAAGGGAAGTCATGGCCACGTAAATAATATTTAGAGGTTCTTGAGTTTTTGACTCGTTGCAATTGGTTTTAAGTTGGGTCCCGTGAAGTTAATATGCTATCAAGACTAGGGCAAAACAGTCTTGCTCCACGCCACCCAACGGAAAATAAATGTGACGGGCATGTGGGAATACTCCACAAGGACGAGGGTGAGTCTAAATAAAATATCTTAAACCTATCCACTCATTGTCAATTGGTTTTGATTGGATGTCGCCAGAGTTCGTAAGAGGATCCTAAAATTGAAGTTTTACATGTGTAACAACAGGAAATAGACTGTAAGTGCAGCTGAAAAACCAATTGAGGTGCTCATTTAAAATGAGAAGTTTCTTGTTATGGTCAACCGTTCTTATAAAAACCTCGAGAAAGCTTATATTCCTAATATTTTCTGTAGATCTTTACTTCAAAAGATATAAATAAAATGAAATTGAGTTATTGATTGAAAAAAGTACCTTATACTTCTCCTGGTAAGGTTGACATGCGCCACTTTAATGTAGCACCATGCCACCATTAGGCCGCTTGACTTATCTTGCATTATACATGTTACACCTGTTATTCGTTGAAGCTAGACTGCAATCGCTTAATTTTGCCCTAGAGTAAAGTTCTCCAGGGCGGGTTCCTGATCAGATCTGAGAGCATAAGAGTAGTAGCCGTTGAGTCAATGACAGTAACCAATTAACCACATTAGCTACGCCTTCCTCCTTTGCAACTTCTTATCAAAGTTTGACAGCCTGTAGTTCACGATAAATAACCGATTCACGTTTCTAATAATAATTTATTAGAAAATATTACTTGCCACTTTCATACATATTTTCTGCTGTATATTTGTGATATTAGCAATTCAGCGAACTGGTTTCCAAATTTATGCATCCGTATAAATTTTACTTCATTGTGTTTTTCTAGTTTCTAAAAGTACAATGACCAAGATAATGGTTCATGTTGTCTCTTGGCTGGAGAGATGGGTAATTTATCATTATATTGATAAAAAAAATTGTGAAGTTCTCTCTGATGGCCTTTGTGTTTAAGTGTCTTATGATTCCGCTTAATGGTTATGCATTGTTTCAATAGTCCCAAGACATACTCTGATTACTTTTATCCTTTTATCTTCTTATAAAGTACTATCTTCGTTTAGTCTGAAGTCTGAACCAACCAACCAGCTTTTGTTAAAGTTTTATCACCAGAAAGAAATACCCACATGAAACTTAATTAACATGCAAGTACATTGACTTTGCTAGGGAGGCATTTATACTGATGTGCAAAACTTTTCAAATGGACATTAGCACTGGAGAAAGTGAGGAGTTAAGGACACTGTTACTAAAGAAAGAGGGCCTTCAAAGTGAAATTCATAGTTTGAACATGAAATACAGTTCTATGAGAAATTCAATGTCAGCATTTGCTGAAGAAATTCTTGAAGAACTTCGTAGCTCCAATTCAGGTAATATGATAAATCTCTTTATTATGATTTGTTTTTCATGTCTAAACAAATTAATTCCATTATCTATATGTTATTCAGACAAACTAGAGTTCTGTTTGTTGATTTTCAGTCTTGCTCATGCTCCAATTTCACAAATATTTTACATACCTCTTTACTGAATATTCATATTGATTTCCTTTCTGTCATTTATGCAATGTTGCGGATTAGAATTTTTTTCACTATCTTTTCCTGTTAGGGCTAAAGTGGGTCGCAAGCAAGGGTTATACGTTTTAGTTATTGAAATTTAACATTCTTATTGAGAGATTCTTGACCTCCCTAGCTCTTTTCTTAAGCACTTACTCGTATCATATAATATACTCTTCGAATTTTGAGTTTGGATAATCTTTTGATACACTAGAGTGACTAGACTTCTGTGAACTTCGATGATTAAACAGATTCAAACTAGAACTTAATCTTTCACTAATTGTGAGGGTATTTTAGCAATATTTGAGGCTCCTAGGACACTCTAAGTTTCATACAATGAGAGTCTCTTCTTATATTGTAATTTTGTTCTGCTTAGGTTCTTTTAATGATGAACTAATTTTTTGCTTCCGCGTAGTCTTGTTCTGATTATTATTGTACCTTTTAGACCTTGGTTGGAGTTGTTAATTTTGTAGTTGAAATAGAGCTACTTGTTAGGTAACTCGCGGATATTCATGAATTTCATTCCAATTCTTAGATATCTAACTGTAGAATTTGTGCTTAATGCAGCCTTAGATGTTGAAATACAGCACCAAGATATGGAAAATAAGAAACTGATTGAGGACATTGATGAGTTAAAGCGTTCATTGTCACGCTTATTTGAATATCATATGCGATAATTCCACTTGCGGCTGGCTAAACAACGGGTCTGTCAAAAAAAAAAAACAAGTACGTCTAAAATCCTTTACTCTTTTATATAATCAAGGTTATCTGATTCTCCGTGTGATTGATAATAGTTTTAAATGCATATATGGTCTGCATTCTTCAATTATAAACCCTTCTTTGAAGTTGCATTTTCGCTTCATACTCACTTGTTTTATGATATAAAACTTTCTGGAGTCATGATATATGGTCATCTGAATATATTAGCCACCAGATTTGTTTATAGTTGTTTACCTTTCATAGCCATAGGTTGGGCTTAGCAATTTAGGTGGTGCTGGTAGAACTTTCCTTTGTTTCTGAATAGTTATGATGCACATGACTTGAAATAATTGGTTGTAAATTACTTGTTTGAGGTGCTCTTAATCTCAAGTCCATGCGCTTAAACAAAATATGAGGTACCAAATTTTTGGTTTTATTGGAAAAGAGAAAGGAGAAATTTCATACTGACCACTTTAGGCTATTTGAGGGCAACGATAGTGCGGCTCTTGGATGCGCATCTATTGTAGGGGATTTTGTAGAACAAACCTTCTAAACCACTTTAAGTTGGAACTTTTAAATACATCTAAGTGCTTGATTCTCTTTAGATACACAAGTGCTAGTTGGTCTAATTCGAGCTTGTGAACAAGTTTGTGGTAAAAGAGAAGAACTGATTTTAGTTAAGAAAATCTTCCGAAGACTTGTTTTTAATTAGAAGGTTACCTTTCATGCTTGCCCCCAAATACTCTTATTGTGGTTATAGACTATAAAGGCACAAACTTCATAACCCAAGAACTAACTCTACTTGCTTCCAATTTCTTAACTACTAAAACTCGGTAAGAAGTATCAAAGTGCGATTTGATTACTCCCATAATTAAGCTCATGAATGTAGAATTTTAGCTTCATTAGTAGGTAGTTATACTTAACACCATCTCCTATTACAACTCATTACTCTTAACCATGCCCCTCTTATCAACGAATGCATGCATATATCAACATTAACAAGCTTGCAGACATGATCCTTTATCGAATCGAAATTTTATCTGATCTTAATTAAGGAGCAAAATCTTCCAGTTCCTAGTATTATCCTCAATTATAGTTTCAAGAAAAATTGAGTAATATAAAAAAACTGGCTAATTACGAACATTAGTTAATCTACTTATCAAATTCAAATGCATTATTCTTTATCTACTTGCATGATTCACTAACCACAATCTTAGTTTTGTAGAAGAAAATATTAATCAACTCGTAATCATTCATTTATGTGTAATTGTTGAACCTCGCCATCTAAAATTGTCGGGACGTGGGAGTTCACATGGATTTAATTATTATACTAAATGATTTATGAGTTAAATCTTGTTTTCGTAGATTAACGTGAAGTACTTATTCATTACATTATCCATGATAAACATGTTATAGACAAAATCCCTCTCAATCCTTTCAAAATCTGATTCTCACCTAAGAAATAATCGTTTAACTCTCATGTAAAATGTTTTTAGGACATGAATCAGTCTAATTTTCTGTCATAAATAACTAGGTTCTCACTTTGGAGCATACACAAACTCTGGTCAATGGTGGGAGGTGGGACTGGCCGGTGGTGGTAATGGTCGGAAGTGGTAAAAAGTAAAAAAACAAACATGTTAATTGAGTTGAAGTCTGTATGCCCCAGCCAAAACTGTATTGGCGAAAGCGCCATCAGTAACAAAGTTATGAAATTATAGAGAGAAAGTGAAGTACTTTGAAGTTGAGACCTTTGAACACTTAAAAAAATAAAGGTATGAACTAGTTTATGGGACGGTGGTAGTGGAGCCTCAAAATTTTGTCATAAGCCTGCCCCTCTCTTAGCACCTCACTGTTCTTTCTTCTTCTTATCTTTTTCTTCCCCTTCTTATATTTTTTCATTCTTTTACTGTTTTGAATACAAACTAATGGTTGCACATTATGATTTATGAATTGTGTATGAATTGTTTATGAATCGGTTTCCAGTTATTTTTGTAGTTTATGGAATACGAATTGGTTTGCACTTACGTGTTAGAGGTTATGAAATATGAATTGGCTTGCGCAGGAACTGCCTTTCTGTGAGGCCTTTGGGTAGCTGAATTGAGGCAATGCGAGAAGCTTGTTGCCCTGCCTGGCCTCCATAATACAACTATATATTAAGAAGGGAAAAGACTGGGGGACGAATTTCTTGGCTGAAAGTAGCGTGAATCGCCGCCAACCGTTGGATTCATGCCACTTTCTCTCTCTTGATGAAATCAAGATGAATCCAACCCCTTGGATGGTGATTCACGCCACTTTCACGCCACTTTCACGCCAAAGATGTCAGTTCCCCTATCACTGCTGTATTAAGAATATCCTAACATGAACATAATCACTAACAAAAAACAGTAGAGAGTTTTATTGTGATAATAACTATAACAACTCCACAAGAAAGAAGTATATTTTAAGTAATAAATGAAATTACCAGGTGTCTGGCTCGTTTCTTTTCTTAAAGATTCGAGTGAGCATGGTCTCTTTGTTTGGAGAATACTGGCAGGATAATTTGGAATCAATTGTTGGTTCCTCCTTGCAAACATCTTCGTTTCCTTTAGGAATTCTGGGTGTCCGTTTTATTCATCTTCAACGTTACAGGAAGCTGGTACGAGTTTCATCTTTCCATCAACCAGGCGGAGTCCTAAGATCAAATTCTATATCATTATCAAGATGAGTTGTTTGATGTGCAGGCTACAAAATGAAGAATACTTTATAGATCGAAGATATTTTGTGCAATTCTTCATTTATGTAATTTTGATGTTTATTTTTGTAACGTTGACTATTTCGTAGTTTAATGCATTTCAATTTCAACAAAAAAACAGAAATAATGAATGAAATATATTGTTAATTTTATTTTTTTATCTCATCAAAAAACAATTTTATTTTTTATGCGGGCACCGAACTAACAAATCCTAGATGAAGGTTCTTTCAATTATAATAAACCATTGTAAATTGTCTAAGAATCTTCATGTGACGTTCAAGCGAGTGGTTTCTATATATTATAGTTACATTCTAAGCGAGCTCGATTGCACAGAAAATAGCCCAAACAACGTGCACGGGAGTCAACACCAAATTCGCAAAGAAAAAAGAAAGACTTAAAAAGATGAATTGATCCAAGTCCAAAAAGAGAAATATAGGACCAAAAAGATGGCAAATTGAAATCCATGGGACATATACCAATTTACCCATAAAAAATTAAAAAGCAGCCGCTTTTTAATTTTTTTGGTAATTGGGTTCCAAGAGTCATTCTATTTTCACGGTAGTGATACGTCATAAATATAATATGAAATACATCATGAATTGAATAGCCACTATAATTGTCAAATAAGACATCTTAGGCCATAAATGCGATATAAAGATCTTAAAACCATTTTAAGGGACTGAAAGTCCATCTATTCCGACATCTACTTTATTTACGGTCTTATGAGATAAATTATGATGATAAACTACTTCCACTCACGACGTCATGGGCTTAAGAGGGGGCACATGCCCTAATATCAGCCCGCCCGTGATATATATATGGAGTTGATATGTTGTGTAAATCGCTTGGGTCCACAAGCGGTTGCTTGCTTTGAAGGCGAATATCCCTCGTTTCTACAAGGCCTTTAGACGCCTAGGCGAGAGCCCCTTATATCGCCTAGGGGAATCGAGAAGCGGTCCAACTCGAGGAGGGTGTCTACAGAGAAAAAATTGTAATTGTTTCGGCCCGAACTGTCAAAGCCCACTCGACTTAATTCGGTTTCTCTCTCTTCCCTTAGCCCTAAATCGATCAAAACATCATCTCTTTCTTCTTTTCTGAACTTGTTTCTCTTCACTGTTTCTGCTTCTTCTTCATATTTCGTTCTTGTTTCTGAAGAAGCAGACTGACTGTTTTGCTTCAAACACCTGGCCACCGAGACCTAGCTTCCGCCGGCGCTTCGAGGTATACCTTTTTTTCTGTCATCTTCTTCCCCTTCTCTCTTTTCTTTCATAAGACTTAACTCGAAGTCTCTCACACCCATTATCTGACTTGTCTTTTTTTTTTTTTTGTGCCCTAACTCGTTGATCGATTCCGATTATCCCAAAATTGAAGAAATATTATGACTTGATTGATGACTTTGTAGTTTGCTTTAAACTAAAAGATTAATTAGAACCTTTTGGACTAGCTTACTAATAGCAAATTTTACTGAATGAGCTTCCTTTTTGCATTTATGGTGTTGAGAAATGGGTTGTAATTAACATTTGGGTATAAGTTAGTCAATTTGATTTAGCTTCATTATTTCACAGAAAAAGGGTTACCAGCTATGAATCTATCGTCTCTCAGACTCGAGCCCAACCCCATTTTAGTTCCTAACAGGAGTTACAATGGAAGAACGTTTGGACGTGAGAGGCCTCTTCTTCATCTTCCATACGATTCCAGATCCTCCCACACAGTAGTAGGAGTCTCTGCTAATGCTGCCTCTCTCTCTTCTTCGCTTAATGTGGCTGAACAGACTGTAGATAAGCTTGACCGAGTTGGTTCGTTGAGTCAGGTTGCTGGTGTATTGGGTTGCCAGTGGGGTGATGAAGGAAAGGGGAAATTGGTCGATATATTGGCTAAGCATTTCGATGTTGTTGCTCGTTGTCAGGTATAAACTACAGAATCTCCAAAAATTTTCAAGGTTGAACATTTCAGTTGATTGTGTTGCTTACCATGAAAGAGATATAGTTAGCACTATTGTACATGGTTACTAGTTCTCAAGTTTTAATTGTCAATCCAAATATATATCAGCCTACCCAGGTCAACAATGATACATGCTATTTGTCCGCTTCATTATCCATATTCTTTTATGTTTACCCTTACCTAATACCCATAGACCACCCTCAATGAGCCCTTTCTCCATTTCATTTATCCTTGTAATCTAAGCTTCAAACTTCTCTATCATATTTGTATGGCATCAAATCGATGGTTGACTATTTTCTTGTATATGACTATGAAATGTTATAAGATGTTAGACAACATTATAATTGCGAAATTATTTATTCGAGAAGGTGAAACAAAAGTTAGTTTTACATGCCTTCATATGGAATCAAAATGTTTCATAGCATTTTCAAAATTTTACTATCATACTGAAATAGTACTAATATAAAATAATATCTTGATTCTTGATAATTTTGGCCATATGAGGGAAATGTTTACTCATGTTGGTCCAATTACAGTAGCTTTTTGTCAAGTGGACATCTTAGATAATTATTGTAGATGTAAAATTTGATATTAGTATAGCATTTTTATAATAGACCAAGCCCAGCCCCCTTGTCATCATTTATTATTTACTTCAATGGTAATACTAATATATTAGCAAATGAGAGATAGGTTTTCATGATATGCTTTTATTATCAATTTAATACATCATTACTGTACACTGATGACCTTTTTATCTTGTATCAAAGGGTGGAGCAAATGCTGGGCACACCATCTACAATTCCGAGGGAAAGAAGTTTGCTCTTCACCTTGTTCCTTCAGGAATCCTTAATGAAGAAACCCTTTGCATAATTGGTAATGGGGTTGTGGTGCATCTCCCAGGAATGTTTGGAGAAATAGATAATCTTGAGGCAAATGGTGTATCTTGTAAGGGAAGGATATTGGTATCTGATCGTGCTCACTTGTTGTTTGATTTCCATCAAGAGGTAGATGGGCTTAGAGAAGCTGAGCTTGCCAAGTCATTTATTGGGACAACAAAGAGAGGAATAGGACCTTGTTACTCGAGCAAGGTGATTCGTAACGGCATTAGAGTAAGCGACTTGAGGCACATGGATACTTTCCCTGACAAGCTTGATGTTTTATTATCCGATGCAGCTTCACGTTTCAAAGGGTTTAACTATAGCAATGACATGCTTAGAGAGGAGGTTGAGCGATACAAGAGATTCGCCGACAGATTGGGACCTTTCATTGCTGATACTGTTCATGTTGTGAATGAATCTATTGAACAGAAAAAGAAGATACTGGTTGAAGGTGGTCAAGCAACCATGTTAGATATCGATTTCGGGACATATCCATTTGTAACTTCTTCTAGTCCATCTGCCGGTGGAATCTGCACCGGGCTTGGTATTGCTCCGAGAGTCTTGGGCGACCTAATTGGAGTGGTAAATTGATTTTCTTGTGCTTGCTCCATTAAACAGGGAAAGCTCAATGATACAGTTGGAAACACATTTTCTTGCTTTTGAACATGCCATCTTCTTTTGCAGGTCAAAGCATACACTACAAGAGTTGGGTCTGGTCCTTTTCCAACGGAGATGTTAGGGGAAGATGGGGACCAACTTAGAACTGCTGGTCAAGAATTTGGCACCACTACTGGTCGGCCGAGAAGATGTGGTTGGCTTGATATAGTAGCATTGAAGTATTGCTGTCAAATTAATGGTTTCTCTTCTCTCAATCTTACCAAGCTCGATGTGTTATCGGGTCTTCATGAAATTCAGCTGGGAGTTTCCTACAAAGACATCGATGGCTCATCAATTAAATCTTTCCCTGGCGATCTTACCGTGCTTGAGCAACTAAAGGTCATTTTTGGTTTTTCTACTTTAAGTATCGTTCTCTTTATTCGAGTATGAGAGAACTCATAATTTGAATCTTACTTTGATATGCTCTAATACCGTAGACATAGATCGCCTCAGTTGATGCTTTAAACCTCCTTGTCGAGTGTCATAAGACTTTTTCCTCTAATTTAATCCTTTCTGTGGTATATAAAGATCCCTAAACTCGGGTTTTATAATATGGTGCATTTTTGTTATTATTGAGGAAAATCATTAACCATAGTAATACTACGTTATTTGTTTGTCATATTTTCAGGTCGAATATGAAGTTTTACCTGGATGGCAGACTGATATTTCTTCTATCAGAAACTACGGAGAACTTCCAGAAGCTGCAAAAAGATACGTAGAAAGGATAGAAGAACTTGTCGGTGTTCCTATTAACTACATCGGAGTAGGACCTGGTCGTGATGCCCTTATATTCAAGTGATTTCATGATTTTTCAGTTTAGAACTTACACATTGAACAATTTCAATAGAGTTTCCCCTCCAAATGGTGCCGTGGGCTTTTCTCTGAGAAGAAAGTATGACACTGGTAAGTTCGATTCTGTTTAATAAAATGGTTGTTTGAGTTGAATTATGGTTAGGTATTTTAAAAAGTGTTCGATAATGAGTCGAAAGCGTGCAGCTATCGAATGTTGTATTGTTTGTAATACTGATGATCTTTTTCTTAGACATCAATGGGTTATGATGTCTCAAAATTTTAAGCATTGTTTTATCACTTTTTGATCTTTTAAGCATTGTTTTCTTAGACATGGATGGGTTATAGTCTCAAATTTTCATACCCAACGGTTTCTAAAATGATCTTGGTTAATTTGTACTATTGCCGACGGCTTTCTCTAATGCCTTAGACAACACAGTCTTTTTCGGACGACAGTTCATAAAGCCAGGTGAAGATATCAACCACTAATTGTCGATTAGGAAAAAGAGAATCTGTCGTATGCGGTTATAGGCAAAAGAGGAGAATTTCATGCTATAGGCTATTTGAGGGCAACGATATTGCAACTCCAAAACTTATATCCAAGAGTTGATATTATAAAACTGTTTGTGCTCGTTGGGAACGGGTTGTACCCTGGTAGACTATTAGGGCATAAACTTGATAACCCAGAAACTAACTCTACTTGCCTTCAACTTCTTAACTAGAAGTATCGAAGTGGGAATTTGATTACTCTCATAGTTAGGCCCTTGAATGTAGAATTTTAGCTTCATTAATGGGTTGTTATACTTAACAACGTCTCCACCTAAAACTCATTTTTGTTATTCTTAACCATAACCACTTATCAACAAGTGCATGCACATATGTCAACATTAACAAGCTTTCAGACATGATCCTTTATCTAATCGAAATTTGATTTGATCTTAATTAAGGAGCAAATCTTTGAGTTCATTGTATTATCCTCAATTATAGTTTCAAGAAAGATCCAGTCATATCAAAAAACCTGGCTAATTACGAACATTAGTTAATCTACTTATCAAATGCATTATTTTCTATCTAAAGAAGCTACAATTCTTGCATGATTCACTTACCACAATCTTAGTTTTGGAGTAAAAAATATTAATCAACTCTAAATCATACTTTTATGAGTTATTGTTGATCCTTGCCAGCTAAAATTGTCGGGAATTGGCGAGTTTCACATGGATTTAATTATTATACAAAATGATTTGTGACTGAAGTCTTGTTTTTATAGATTTATGTGAAGTAATTATTCATTATATTATCCATAATAAACATGTATTAGACAAGATCACTCTTAATCCTTTCAAAATCTGATTCTCACCTAAGAAGTAATCTTTTTAACTCTCATGTAAAATATTTTTAATGCATGAATCAGTCCAAGCTTCTGCCATTCAAGCCATGAGAAATACCAATCCAGCCAGAGAAGTACATTCTGGAGAGCTCATAAATAACAAGGTGCTTACTTTGGGGCATACAATTTTGGTTTGGGGTACACTTTGGTCTTTGGGTGGAAGTGGTTGTGGCCTGTGGTGGTGGTAATCGTCAGAAGTGGAGGTAAAAAGCGCAGATGAAGATTAAGAGTAAAAAGCAAACATGTCAATTGAATTAAAGTCTGTGTCCCCTAGCCAAAACTGTATTTCCTAAGCTTGTCGTAGTAACAAAGTTACGAACTATAAAGGAGCGAGAAGTACTTAAAAATGAAGTTAGGAGTAGTATAAGAGGGTTTATAGGAGGCCCCAAATTATGACATTGGCACACCCCTTTCTTTGCACTCGTTGTGGGTCTTGGACTGAGCCGTCTGAGACACACAGATAGGACTATCAGAGGGTACTCGGACTGGCACGAGTCAACACGAATTAAGTTCAGTCCAAGTACCGTCCCAAGTCCGAACTGCCTTGTCCGCGAGGTGCTAATAGAGAAGGCAGGTCTATGGCAATTTAAGGGGGCCCTTATAGACCCTACCCTAGTTTATTGGGTAGCAAAGACAAGATCACGTGCATATGTGACCATCCCGTACTCTCATATATGTACAAGTACAGAGACCAGGTTATTTTTCTAATCCTGTTAGGTACAAAAACCAGTATGGGGAAACTCTTCAAACCATAACTGACCCATTGTCAGCACAATAATTCTGTTTGATTCCTCTCATATACAAGATCAAATTCCCTTTGTGGTGTTTTTTGTGGTTTGTTTGTATCGGTTAAAATATATGTGCCATTATGTTTTTAGGCTTGGACATATTTGAGCATATGGAGCCGAAGCGTTGAAATATCTATTGAGATTACTTGGCAAAAGAAATTATAACTTAAACAATCTTGGCCATTTTTATGTATTACCTTTGTCTGTTATGATAGTGTGAGGATAGTCCCACAGGAGAGAATGAGTAACTAGCAATCAAGAATATAATGTATAGGTCCTCTCCACTCATTGTCAATTGGTTTTGAGTTGGATGACCACAAACTTAACAGATAGAACACATCTGTCAAAGTTGTAATCCACAACATTTCTTTTTCAATGAATTACTCGATGGAACAAAATCTAGGTTTGATACTAAGTTCTAGTGCAGTCATCTACAACAAATTTTTTTAGTGGATTGGTTTTGAACGGGTTCATTGAAATGTTAAGCTGTCAGCTAATAAACCCTTACACTAAAAATATCAATCTTGAGAAATAGTCTGGCCTAGGGGTGGGAATGTTGTCCGCGAGCCCGAAACCGCCCATGGGTACCCGAGCCCATGACTGACCACGGGCACCCGTTACCCGTTGCGGGAAGATCCCGCCCGGCCCGACGAAATTTGGTGGCCTGGGGGTGGGAATGTTGTCCGCGAGCCCGAAACCGCCCATGGGTACCCGAGCCCATGACTGACCACGGGCACCCGCTACCCGTTGCGGGTAGATCCCGCCCGACCCGATGAAATTTGGTGGGCGGGCGTGGGTAAAACTCTTTGCCCGACCTCCCGCCCACACCCGAGTCTGATAGGGCAAGTCCGATGGGTGCCTATATATACCCGCCCCTTTGTGGTCCATTAGGAAGCCTAAAAGAAGAAATCCACTTCAAATCTTCAATAAGGCGGAGAGATTGTATGCCGTGAGATGAGGGATCTCTAAGATATCGCTCATCCGTTAGATCTAGGGTTAATAACTCCACCACTACCCTATTATATATACCCCACGTTCCCTCTAAACTTCTCTTTTTCCACTTCTCTTTCTGTCGTTCTGGTACTCTGTTAGTGTTTCTCTAGTTAATCTCTCTCTCTCTCTCTCTCTCTCTCTCTCTATTTCATTCCTCTATGAGTTTCTGATTATCTATACAAGATCTATAACTAAGACCAATACAAATTTGTAAACAAGATCTAGACCAAATACAAACATATATATATATATATATATATATATATATAACATTAACAATCAACTAAAATATCAAAGAAGAAATGAATTGATTCCCTAAACAAACAAATAAAAAAATGATTTAGACTTGGATGAAGAACTATGTCCGATACCCGAGCCGGCCGTTGCCCGACAACCCGACTCCTTTGGTCGGTGTGGGCGGGCTTTGGGCAGAGGAAAATTAAAAATTACCCGCCCGATCTACCCGACTACCCTAATAGCCAAAGAGAAGATCTACCCGAGCCCGAAGTGTTTTTATCCGTGGGCGCACATACTCCCCCCGTTTCCCACCCCTAGTCTGGCCTTTGCTCAAAGAGTGATGCTAAAAGACAATAGGATGATCGAATTCGTTTATTATATCCTGACTGAAGTGAGAGTGGAGTTGGTGTCTTCGAGAAGTGTTATATTTATATAGAATCTTGACTTAAATTAAAATACGACGACTCACTTTTCCTAAAAGACAATTTAAAAAAAAAATTGAAAACATATCTGGACGGGTCTTTTATCCAGGTGAGTCAGAATGTCGCATAGGAAGTCAAGATCTTATTATTGAGAATGATAATTAGAGGAATGAAAGATGAATTGAAGAAAGAGGAACGAGAGATGAATTGAAGAACTTTTATATTTCTTTTGTATATCAAACATGTCTACATACCAGAAAATATATAGCCTATACAAGATACTTTTTTTTGATGAACTTATACAAGATACTAAATAAGAAAAAAATAATCAATGTATTAGAAAGAATGGCTGGCAATTAGCTAAGCCAGAAGATAGGCCTTGGAATATCTTCAGTCAAATACTTCAAAATCCTCAATATTTTCAATCGAATATTTCAACATTCCCCCTCAAGTTGAGTAGTGGGATTTTCAATACTCAACTTGCCAAGACAATGATTAAAATTTTTTCCACAGACCGCCTTTGTTAGTATATCTGCAAGTTGATCTTCTGAGCGGACAAACGAAAGTTCAATTATCCCTGTTTCAAGTTTTTCTTTGATGAAGTGTCGGTCTACCTCAATATGTTTTGTGCGATCATACTGGACTGGATTCTCTGTGCCTTGTTATCGCACAAAATTTTACTGGATTGGGATGGAGGATACCCGATCTCTGTCAAGAGTTTCCGTACCCATAAAATCTCTGCTAGACCGCGTGCTATTCCTCGAAACTCTGCTTCGACACTTGAAAGAGCCACCACCTTTTGTTTCTTGCTTCACCAGGTGACAAGATTTCCACCAACGAGGGTAAAGTAACTAGATGTTGACCTCCGATTTCCTTTATCTCCTGCCCAGTCTGCATCTGTATACACTTGGGTTTCAAGGTGTCAATTTGTCTTGAACATAACTCCATGACCAGGTGTCCCTTTGAGGTATCTGATAATTCTCCATACGACTTCCATATGAGTAACTTGAGGTTGATGCATGGCTCACAACTCCCACTGCGTAAGCAATGTCAGGCTGAGTATGTGAGAGATAAATTAATTTCCCCACTATTCGTTGATATTCTCCATTGTCAGCTAGGTTAGCATTCTCCTCCATATAGAGCTTCCGGTTCACCATCTTAGGAGTATCCACAGGTTTGTAATCAATCATCCCTGTTTCTGCCAACAACTAATCAAGGACGTATTTCTTTTGGCAGATGAAAATCCCCTGTCTCGACCTTAGGAATGCAATTCCAAGGAAGTATTTAAGTCTTCCTAGATCCTTCATTTTAAATTCTTTGAATAAGTTTATTTTTAACCTTGTCATCTCTTCTTCATCATTACCGGTGATTATCATATCATCAACAAAAAAATTAGGCATGTAACGAGTCCATTCCTTCGTTTAAGGAACAAAGTATTATCTGAGTTACTCTGTTTAAAACCATGTTTTTTCATTGATAAAGAAAACCTGCCAAACCAGGCACGAGGAGACTGTTTTAATTCGTATAAGGATTTCTTCAAGCGACACACTTCTCCAGTATTGGAATTTTCAATGAATCCAGGAGAGGCTTCCATATAGACTTATTCTTTGAGTTCTCCATGCAAGAAGGCATTTTTTACGTCAAGTTGGAGGAGAGGCCAATCTTTATTTGCAGCTATAGAGAATAGAACCCTAATTTTGTCGATTTTGGCCACGGGAGAAAACGTCTCGGAATAATCAATTCTGTATGTTTGAGTGTACCCCTTTGCTAGAAGCCGGGCTTTGTATCTTTCAATAGTTCCATCTGGCTTGTACTTTATAGTGAAGACCCAACGACATCCTACTGGTTTTTTTCCAGGAGGAAGGGTACATTTCTCCCATGTGTCATTTTTATTTAGTGCATCCATTTCAACTTCCATTGCCTCTCTCCAATTCTTAGACTCAAGAGCTTGTTCAACTGTAGTTGGAATTTCTTCAGAGCATAGAGATGTGGCAAAAGCTTGGGCTTCTAAAGATAAGTTTCCAGCTGCCACGTTTGCCATTGGATATCGAGATCTTCGAGCTTCTTTCTCGGGAGAGTATCTTTTTGGAGGGACACCTCTGTTGGATCTTGGGGGTAGAACGTAACTGGTTTGTTTAACTTGTGATGAATCATGTTCTGCCTCATGGTTAGGTAAGTCAGGAGTTTCAACTGTCTCATGATTTTCACAGTTAGTGGAAGAATCAACATACTCTTGAGTTTGAATTACATACCTCTGACGCCAGGTTGGCAGAGTCATTGTTAGTGGTACTGTCTTCAAGACTAGTGGATTGTGACGTGGGCTGTGACAAGGTTTGTGCTTCGTGATTAATTTCTTCTGAGGATGGCATCCATTTTATTTAACTCAATGTGTTATTGTTCGCCTTCTCCCCCTGACCAGTGTGTTGGGTATTATAGAAGTATTCGGTTGCGAGAAAGTCATAGTTCATCGTGGTGTATATATGACATGTGTTCGGATTGTAACATCGATAACCATGTCGATTGACTCCATAACCGACAAATACACATTTCTCAGCACATGCATCGAGTTTGGAACGATCTGTTTTTGGTAGGTGAACAAACACAGAACAACCAAAGACACGAGGTTCAAGGGTAAGGATAGATGGGGGTTTGTGGAATTTAGAGAGGGCTTGAAGAGGGGTTTTTAAGTCAAGAGCTCTCGTTGGGAGACGGTTCATAAGATAGGTTGCCGTGACAAGAGCTTCAGGCCAAAAAGATTTTGGAACTTGGGATTCAATCATGAGTGCCCGGGTTATTTCTAAAAGGAAGCGATTTTTTCTTTCAGATACCCCGTTTTGTTTGGGGGTATGGGCGCATGAGGTTTGATGAATTATTCCTTTTTCCTGACAAAACTGTTTCATGGAAGTATTTACAAATTCCCCCCCATTATCGAGCCTAAGAATTTGGATATCTTTCTTGAATTGGGTTTTAACCATGGCTTAGAAAAATGTGAATTTTGAGAAAACTTCTGATTTATTTTTCAAAAGATAAATCCAAGTCATGCGGGTGCAGTCTCAATGAATGTTACGAAATAACGGAAATTTTGCCCCCATAGCTTTTACTGGCCCCCACACATCCGAATGAATTAATAAAAAAAGATAATCAACTTTAGTGTCATTTGATTTGAAAGTGTGTGTCTATGACTCTTAGCCAAAAAACATGTCTCACAATTTAAGACTTTATTTATTGGAAATAATTCAGGAAATAAACGATGCAAGTACCCACTGGATGAGTGTCACAATCTTCGGTGCCATAACCAAGCTTCCCTATCTGTAGATCCATGAGCTAGCATTACAGTACCTTGTTGAGTCACTTCATCCACATAGTATAGTCCTTGCCGCTCAGTACCACGCCCAATGATCGTTCCCGTCCTGATGTCTTGTAAGATACAGAAGGTAGAATGCATTAACACAACACAATTGAGCTCTTTTGTAACATGACTTATCGATAGCAATTTATGAGATAAGGATGGAACATAGAGGCAATTTGATAGTTTCATGGTGAAACTTGAATAGTCCCTCCTCCTTTTACTTCAAGACTTTCTCCATTTGCAGTATGAATTTTGGATCTTTGTGGTTTTGACATTGAGCACATGTCAGATATTTCGTATGTCATTGTACCGGTAGCACCACAATCAAATATCCATGAGTACTTATTTTTTCCATTTCTGTTGCCATATTAACTTTTCCAATATTAAAAGAATTTTTTGACTCCCTTTTATCCAAGTTAGAAATGTGAGAGGTGTTGTCTGTAACCTCTGAACCTTGCAATTCATTTAATAAATCACGGATTTTTGGACTAAAAAATTGAGGGTTCAGTACTTTCATTTTTGACTTATTGGGTTTAAAGAATGTAGGTTGAGAGAGTGAAGGGTTTGAGGTGTAATCCTCAAACTCAATACCTGTGATACCACATCCTGGTTCTTCTTCTTTCACAACCGCAAAACAACATGAGCCTCCAAGATGTCATTTTTCTTGACTTTCTGTGGTTTGTTGATTGCCCACGGCGGCAGCGGCCTTGCCCTTTTTGTGTCCGTCAGCCCACCATTCTGGGTATCCCACTAGTTTGAAACACTGTTCTTTCGTATGTTTGGCCATGCCACAATGGTCGCATCTTAACTTGCTTTTATCAACCCGGGATGATGACAGATTGGGTTTTTGGTCTGACCGACGACCTCTGGAAATGAGCCCTAACCCATCAGAATCACTTGTCGAGTTCAGACCTGATCCCACCCATTGTTGTATGTTCCCGAAGATGCTTTGATGTGCGCTTTCTTTTCGGACAACAGCATAAGCGGCTTCAGCGGACGACAAGGGATCCCACCGGAGGATCTCCCTTTTAAGGGAATCATACTTTCGGTCAAGAGCATTAAGAAATTGAAAGAGTTTGTTTTCAGATCTGATTTTATTGTAAGTGGCGATGTCGGTAGAACATTTCATCGGGTTTGGGTCTCGGCGTTCTATTTCTCCCCAAATACCCTGCACAACTATCCAGAATTCTTCCAAAGGTACACCATTTTGCTTGAGCTCGTTTGCTTTAACATGGAGATCGAAAGTTTGAAATTTGTCTTTGCCACTACTATACGTAACTGAAAGAGCGTCCCATAGTGTTTTCGCTGTGGGAAACTCCGTCAAGTTACAAGCGAGGGTTGGTTCAATATTTTGGATGAGCCAGAAAAAACGATCAAATCATCTTGTTCCCACTGTTCATCAACGGGTTCTGGTGGATTTTGGGTGAGATGATTCAACAACGCTTTCGATTTCCCCCCTATGGCTACTCGTATCATTCGAGCCCATAAGGGGTAGTTTTGGCTTGTGAGATTGAGACTAATATTTAGGCTATCGGAAGGATTTGGTTTTGTGTTCTGGGTTTGGGTTTGAACTCCATTTTTAAGGAGATTGGCAATCTGGATGACCAGATTGTTGGTATCTTCTTCAGACATTTTTATTTTCGGTAGATGATGAGCACAACGGGGTTTTGGATCACAAACACTGCTCTGATACCATATTGAGAATGATAATCAGAGGAATGAAAGATGAATTGAAGAAAGAGGAATGAGAGATGAATTGAAGAACTTTTATATTTCTTTTGTATGTCAAACATGTCTACATACCAGAAAATATATAGCCTATACAAGATACTAAATGAGGAAAAAATAATCAATGTATTGGAAAGAATGACTGGCAATTAGCTAAGCCAGAAGATAGGCCTTGAAATATCTTCAATCAAATATTTCAAAATCCTCAATATTTTTAATCGAATATTTCAACGATCTTATGTACATTTAGCATTTCGTTGTCAGTGAAGATAAAATGGAGTTGCTTAATTGGTTTTGTGGGATGAAAAGAAGGTCACTTAGGTTTTACTGCTTTTCTTGATCAATTATGTGCTCAGTTAAGAATGCCATTATTTGGGTGTTTCCTATTACTTTTTAGAAAGGGATCTTGGTCGTTGAGCTCTCAGTCTATATAATTTTAACAAAATTAAACTATTTTGCCTATAGTAAACATCATCAAAACATTTTATCAACACTGTTGGGGGACAAGACCCTCCAATTTAGTAAAAGATTAATTAGGAGGTCCCCTAATTACGACACTAGCTCTGGTTTCTTGTTAATTAAATGATAATATTATAACATAAAAACAATATTTTAAGTTTATGGTCGATTAGTTGGGTTAATTATATTTATTAACCTTTAGATAGAGCCGAATGACTACTAATGTATTAAGTTTCATATTAAACAGTTATTCCCTAATTAATAATGTCTATGACTTCCAAACATTAGGTATACCTAAAGAAAAAAAGATAATGTTTAGTCATAGATAAATAGCATTAATCAATCATTTTTTGAAAGATAGTCCAACACTTGATTAGAAGTTGATTAGGGTTTCATAATTATTTGTGCATGAACTAATTTGATATGTTTGTTTTAGCTTAGCCTTTAGGTATGATGAGTCATTTTTTAGATGCATGATTAAGTAGATCAAACAAAATAGAGTTTAAAGTGTACTTATTGTTAGTCTGGTCCATTAAATAATACTAGAACAACTCTACTAAATGAACCGATTTTCGGGGCGGACTACTGGCTTAAAAGGCAACGTGGACGACCTCGATTGGTCAGATTATTTTTCACTCTTCACGACTTAACCAATCGGGTCTAGCCACGTTACCTTTCGAGTGGTGGTCGACCTCCAAAGTCAGGCCACTAGAACTGCCTCTTAGAAATATGATTTTTTCCACTTTAATAATGCAATGGCCTCTATCTAGCTAGGTTATTTTGGTGTTTGATGTCTTCTGAAAAAGGGTGTGGGAGGGAGAAAAATGTTTGTTTTTTCTCTTGTATTTTCATTTCTATTTTTTTTTGTTTGGGTAAGATTCCAAAATGAGTGGGACCAACAAGTAATGTTGTCTGGTAAGTTTGGGAGGGGACAATGAACACCCTTCATGCTCTCTCTCTCTCTCTCTCTCTCTCTCTCTCTCTCTCTCGGTTGATGTAAACATGGACCACCCCCACTTATCTATAAGAAGGCTCTCATCCTTCCTCTTCATCATTCATTCAACACATCACTTACCAACTTATTGTGAAAACAAAAAAGCATTTCAGAGAGCAAAAGAAGAAGTCTTTGGGTGGAGTATTTGTTTTCTCTACTACTATTTACTACTTTAGAAGAAGAAGAAGAAAAATGAAGATGATGAACAATTCAAAGAGAAAATTAACAAGAGGATTAGGAGGAGTACTTAGAGAGCAAAGAGGAAGGCTTTATATCATTAGAAGATGTGTAGTTATGCTTCTCTGCTGGCATGATTAATTATAATTTTCAAGCTAATTATGCAGATTAACTAAGATGGAGATCATTAAAGTTCTTCCACTATTGTACATATCGGATCGAATTTTCTAACAAATTTTGTATTACCTCCATCTTAATTATTGTAGGTTCTAATATATTAGAAAAGTTTAATCAAATTTGTATTAGAAAAGTTTAATCAAATTTGTATTAGAAAAGTTTAATCAAATTTGGAATTTTGTTCCTTTTTTACTCAATTCTTTGTCAAATTTTATATTTTCTGTTAATTGTAATTAGCTTGATGATTAGTATGCTTCAAGAATATGGTTAGTTTCATATAGTATTTGCTGGTGTGATTCTTTTGTCAGAAAGACAAGGCAGACTGCAACTGATTTTGGGACGAAAGTGATTATTAATTATAAATGAGTTAATTCCTATTTGCCCCCTACTTTTTGACCAGCTTCCTTTATGGCCCCTTATTTTTACAGAAAATAGGAGTCATAAAAGAAGCGGGTCACAAAGTAGGGGGCCAAATAGAAATTAACTCATTATAAATTTAGGGAACCAATTCGAATCTATAGCGATACCCTTATTTAGTTTTAATTAATTAGAGTGTTTTTTTTTGTAAAAAGTAATTAAGAGTGTGTTCCTAGTCAATTCAAAGCTAATTGAAAACAAATACAAAAGTCTTTTCTATGTTACACTAGGTATAACCCGCGGGGAAAAGGCACACACACTTCTGTCAAAACACAACGCAAGATCAAATAAGAAATAAAAACAATATAAATGTTCAAATGAAAATCAATCTATACTCACCCAATCTAAGAAGATAGATATTAAAACGTAAGCGAAAACAAAACAACATAGTACCAAGATGAGAGAATGATTATGAGTTGACTAGTCTGTAAATCCTCTCATGAGACATTTTCATATTATATACTATCAAATTTCTTGTATTAAGTAACTTAAGTTGACTCTTCTATTTTGGTAGAAGAAAATTATGCTTTTGCAGTTCAACATGAATTTCAGAAGCAAATTGTGTTTGTCATCAACTCATCATCTTACTCATGATGTGTAATCGTCTAAATGACTGATTTGGGCTGATTTTGGATCCGTTTGAATCAGATAATTCACATTCAAATAATTAAAATTCAAACAATGAGAATGATAAGAAACGCCATTTCCGCCCTCTTGCGACTCAAACAAAGAATCAGATCCATTAATTAGCTTAAGAAACTTAAGCTAAAAATGAGAAGCTAAAATTGTCTTTCGAAAAGGATGATATATCATTTGAGGTTGCCTTACCTTTTTTTCTTGTTGAAAGGAGGTTGCCTTACCTGTTGGTTATTATTATGGGTTTAGCTACTGTTGATGTAACCATGAGGTGCCAAAACTATATGGCACCCTCCTCAATCTGGCTTCTTCATAAAGGCCAACAAAAAGTTATTTTGATGTCTAAATTCCAATTTTCTAAAAGATCGACCGACCACTTTTTGATCTCAAGTCTCAATCGTTTCTTCATAAAGAAAAAAGTCTCAATCGTTTGTTCTTCAACAAAAAAAAAAAGTCTCAATAGTTTGTTCATTATTTCTCGATTATTTTTGTTGCAAAGTTGCCTCTTTAGCATTATCAAGGTCCAATGTCCCAACCTTTTCGCTTTTTAACCGTAAGACACTATTGTTTTCTTCGATCTAATCTTCCGGGATTTTCTGACGGCTACACAAACCGACATATTTTCTTCAACTCTCGATTTCTTCAAACAAATTAGGTGCGCAAGTAAGTGTATCCCTCTTATCGGTCGTAAAGAATTCACTTAGGTCAGGAAATTCAACTCTAAAAAGTGTGACCCAGTCTCCAAAATATATAATTTAGAGTAGAAAAACATAAAAAAATCAAATGCAATTTTGATTTGCAAATTTTGTGACAAATTGGTTTAACTAGAAGTCAAATAAGTCAATTATGCTTGATTGGCATCGACCCATAATTTTTGCCTGACTTGATGTTTTTTTCTTTGTCCATATTGGCTACCATCTTTCAATGATCTTGTGAAAATAGAGTTCTTTCAGAAAACCCCTGAACTTCATAGGGTTCCACAAAGAAGACGAATTCTTTCTCCTCGAGGAAAATTGTACAGTTGAACAAAAGATAAGATAAATAATGTATAAAAGAATTCCAAACTGTGCTCCCAGGCCCGATCCTTCTACACTTGACGACCATCAAGAGCTCTCAAAAAATACAAAATAAACCGAGATTCTTTGGGGCGTGAATGTTGAGCGAAATGTGTTACTTCTTTCTCAATGAAATTCCTTCTTGGGTTTCTGCCACAGAGAAATAACATCAAAGATTACACAAAGCGTTAAAAGAATTTGATCAACTTCACCACACCATTGAAGATGAAAAGAAAATGCAAAATGCTGAATGAAATTCGTTAAGATCTCAAAAATAATCCAGGGTGTTTTTGGGTTTTCAAATATACTCCTGTCTAAAGTTTGTCAGTCTTTAACCATTCGACTTCAGATATAAGCAGTTTATTTTTCTGATAGGAACCACTTCAGATATGAAATTTTAAGGAAAAAAACAGTCTGAAACCTATTTTTCTGATAGAAACCACTTCAGATATAAACAGTTTGTTATATTCAGCAGAGTCTAGCCGAATTATGGTAAGCCAAGCTGACTCGGGCCAAGTCAGCCGAGTTACTCGGTCGAACTCTAGACTCGGGGACTCGGCCAGGCTTGGGCTACCCCAGAGATAAAAGCTGAGTAATGAGTTACTCGTCCGAGTCAGCCGAGTTGAAATCCAGGGACACTGCAATGGGTACTAGAAAAAAATATTACCACTTCCATAGAGTAAAGTGAGGCGATATCAGCACCGAGAGATGACGATCTTGTATTAGAGGTCAACCAGTATCATTGTCATAACTGCTCTTTGACTTTTAGGGGAACGATGATTTCGGAGAAGTATTCTCATCTTGCCATAGAAGGTAGTCCAGGTGTTGCTAATCCGAGTGTATCATGAAGAAGGGATGCCCTCTGTGGGTTGGATAAGAGAAGTTGCTGCATATCAGTAGGAAGAACGCCGTAAACTGCTTGAAGATCTCCTTTCAGCTTTTGGGAAGCTGCATCAGAGTCTTCACTCCCCTTTCCACATTTCAGCAACTGAAAAGCAAAATCAAATGGAAAACAGATATTTGGCTGATGTTAAAGTTTCGACAAAATTTAGCTTTACTGAAAATCAATAATTGTCAAGTGTGTGTTTCGACTTGAGCTCTGATCAGTGTCAGTTCAGTAAAGATATTTAATTACTGAACAAAAGGGGAGGTTTGGTAATTTGAACCACAACATCTAAAACATCAAGTGATCGTTTTGCAGACTGACTAAATTGAACCAAAAAAAGCAAAGCAGTAGATCCAAAACAAATGCGAAAGGAAAATGTAAATGTGTGAACTTTTATTTTATACAGATATCATGTATTATCTATCTAACGTGGAAATTTGGGTACCATTATCCGGCACCGGTACATAGTGATGAATGCGATGAGTTAGAAAGTGTCAAATGGCGGACTGGCGTTAGCCTAGAGAGTTATTTTATACACTCGACTATGTGCAATCATATAGAAGACGTAATTAAAATCTTGCACTATACCCACTAAACTCTTATGAATAGCCGACAAGGTAACCAATTACTTGAGTTTGAGTATCAGATGTGGCAAGGAAAAGAAGCTGAAAGGATGCAAGAGTACATGTAAGGGATAGCTTCACGAAATTGCATAGTTAATAACCTCATATATTTAACATAATGAGCTGCAACTAAGGGATTTCAGATTTTCTAAAAAAACACTTGGATACGTGGCCGTAAAAACAGTCAACATCAATGTCTGGCTTGTCTTTTGTTAGGCTCCTTCAGTACTTTGTCACAAAAGTTCCAAAAAGATCATCTTACCAGCAATTCTAGTGCAACCCACAGATAAGATGTTATCTTTATTTACGAACTGATTCAGATGGGTAGTGGCGTAAGTTCAAACAACATTCGAACTCTTAACAACGTCAACACTCAAATTCATGCACATAAAACAATTTTTCAGACTCGAAGGTAAGTTATTGAAAGCATATTTAAAGAGATGAGTGATATCTTAATAAATCATGACGCGCATAGAAAAGGAAAACCGAATCTCCACAAAGTAGATCTTGTACAATTATGATATTCTCCAACATATAGGAATGTTCTAGAAGTAGACAAAAGTACTTTCTGCTGGAACGGAAGAACGTCCCCACGCTATGTAATTATGTTTAGGCTTCAATGTTTAAAAGAAAACGTGATCTAATCTCCCAAAATCAAGAAAGTTAAGTTTTTTAATAAACTTATAGTATCACAAAACTAAATCTATCACTTGGGTGGTTTTTTTTTGTTCAGATCTGAATGGTATGAGTGGCTGATTGACTCAATTCAATGGCTGACGCGGGCTGATTTTGATCCATTAGGTGATTAGGTCAGATGTAGAATACGTATGAGTCAAGAGTCCATTATCTTAATTAACCTATGATGACTATTGTACCCTGAACAAGTCAGACTCAGATAAGTCAAATTCAAACAAGTCAGACTCAGACGATATAAAAAAAAAACACCACCAAATATCTGCCACTCAGATTTTTCAGTATGTGATCCACGACAAACATGATTTATTCCACCACTAGAATCACTAGTCTTCAGATTACACGGGAAAATGGATGAAACTGATAGATCTACAAGAAAGTATTACCTGTAGCTCTCCAAGAAGATGTTTTTCAATAGCATTAAATGAGTCAACAATCTCCAATTCAGACATTTTTGGAATGAATTGTTGTATTTCAGTTCTTAACCTTGCCTGCTTCCACAATCTATGTTGCTCCTGTTCAGCAACAGCACGCCTTCTTTGGAACCACGGCATGAAGTTTTTTCCTCTAAGGAAGCGTCTGGAACAGAAACAAAACAAATAAGAACCTGGAAATTAGGAAAGTAGCTCTACTTGAACAGGCTAACAGCCAACTAGAGCGAAATTTCCTAGACATAAACATAATAGAAGAACAACTCAGATAGATACAAGAAACAGATGATAAATATAACTAGCACTAGAAAATCACTAAAGAAAATTGAATGGAAATCTGTGAGACCCCATCTTGGCAGTCCGAAAAAAGTTACCTGTATAGGTCCAGCCAGTTAGCTTTCATTCTCTTTGTTAAGAACTTCCCAGGACCTCTTGCTGATAATGTCTCGAGGAATTCATCAGCATTAAATGGTGGTAGAGGGGGAGGATCAACAAAAGGAGAAGTTGCTTCAGAAGGTGTAGTAGCTCTTAAATATGGACCAAAGGGAGCAAGGAAATTGGTAGTCAACTCCAAGAAATGCCGCCGCAAGATTTCGTTGTTAACGACCGACATGGACTCTTCAACCCTTGAGGAAATCCCTGCATCAACTAACCTATTCAAGATAGCCGTATCTGGCTTGGTTATGGCAGCATAAGTGCTCCATAGAGCTTCCTTGTGTTCTGTCATCAAACAAAGAGGGCCATCTCTCCTCAACTTCACCATACTCAACAAATTCGAGGGGGAAAACTTCTTCAATGCCATTTGCGGAAATCCAAATCCTTCTGCCTTACCCAAATTTCTTCCGGCAAAGGATGCCCTGGAAGCAAGGTTCACCCTGCTTGAATTAGGAGCAGGGATACCGACCGAAACAATGTGAGGAATATTTTTAAGAGCCTTGAGGAAGAATAAGTTCGTCACTCCTAGAAGCATAGGAGGGAAAGTGTCCCCTTCATTAAGTGAATTGAGTTGGGCAAAGTCACGGTCATGGATAGTAAAATAAGGCCGAAAATCAACACTAAACAAAAGTGGGGCAACCAAACTAACAAGGCCAGCAACAGCTTCACAACATTGAGGAGGGGTTGGTGATACTATAAGAATAGGCTCACCAATAATCAGGAGTTCCCAAAGCACCCAGAGCTGCAAAAGTATTCCCCTAAATGCACCAAAAAGATCGGCATCGTGAAATAAACCTTGTGGTACCGACTGATTCATAGGAAGAAATGGAGCCATTGAAGACGAAGATTCATCTGACAGGAACCCACTCTCTAGTTGCAAGCTATAAGAAGGTGGAAGATTCACTTTTAATGTAGCATTTCCTATAGGAAGCTCCATCGATTTACCAAGTATTGGAGTAGGCCACATTGAGACATAGTACGCCATATGTTCAAGAGCTTTCTTACCAATATCGAAAAACAAAGGACCCAAGATTTGTAAAACAGGTCTAAACACACTGGAATACGGACTATGAGATAAAATTACCACAGATTTCTGTTCGCCTCCTCGCTTTAATCTCTCATCGTGTCTCTGTCTATTGAATACATAACCATACAAATATCTTGGACTACTTGATTTTCTGATTAATTTATCATCTTTTCCACCTTCACCATCAACTAACTCAGAAGAAGATACATCACTAAATAGGACATTATCCCGCCTACGGAACCGAAAGAAGAAAATACAATCATGGATACTAGAGCGATTCTGGTGCTGGGAAACCGAATCAGGGAATGAACTAAAAGCAATTTCAAGTTCTTCATCTTGAGTAAAACAACCAGGTGGATAACATTCTTCTATAACCTGACCTTGTTCAAGATCAAACCTAATTATACAAAAAGCAACTACCCATTTCTTCAAAGATTTAGGGTCAAGTTTAGAATTTGGCTCCGTTTTGAACGAAAAAGAAGGAGACCGACTCATTTCAATTCATAGATCGAACCAGTTGATGAAATTCTTCAGTAAACAAAAATGCCTAATCCAATATTTATTCAACTAGTATTTCTGTTTTTTCAGCTCAAGATTTACTAATCTCTCTACAATACAAACTGGATAAAATGTAAAATTTCTAGGTTTAAAGGTAGAAGAATGTTTGGTTGATGGAAAAAGAAAGAAATAAAGAAAGAAATTGAAGATCTATAAAGTGGGATTTTACCTGGTTGTATTGGAGAAAGAACCCTAGTAATAGAACCAATCTGGATCAGTGTTGATAGGAAACTAACAGATTTGGGGATGATTATGATGGGAGAGGAGAGATGCAAATTTATAGTATTTAAAAATGAAAAGGGTGTGTCCTTTTTTCCTCTTCAATTGAATTATTTCTATGGTCTGTGGCCTGGTGGTGGGAATATCAACTTGTGCATTGATTTGATTATGGGATGGCAGTGGGTGAGGATTCTCTTGCACCTTTGACAGTCCACAAATGTCTAGGGCTTTCTGTTTTGGATAATTGAGAATTCGTAAATATTGAGGGCTTTACGAAAATTTAAAAGCTACAAATATCTGATACACTCAATATAGAAATTTGAGAATCCACAAATGTTTAGACATTCAACTAAGACAAGAATATACAAATTTTAGTGGATTTAAATTTTCATGGACATTTTAATAGAATCTAGTATGAATTTGAAGAGAAAAATGTCCACCAAAAAAATAAAAAGACATATTGCAATTTAGATGTTCATGTTGCAATTTTGACTACTTATTTTATATCAATACATGCTATATCAAATACACATTATATTGTGGTTGGAAATTTAAATCGTGTCAAAATATTACGTTTCGAAGAAGTTACATTGATAAAGAGGCTAAACTGATGAACATATAATATTCCATAGAAATGATTCATACTGTAACGTTTTCAACGAAACTTTGTGTGGTAATATTTTTGTGAAGAGAGTCGTTATGTAATGCTTAAAAAACACATTATGTTAATTAGAATATAGGAGTATGTATTTTTTTGATGTTGTGGTTGATAACTTTATGCGATACTCCATAATATATGGTTGAATATTATTGAGATGTTTGTACGTTTGAAATTTTTGATAAATTAAAGACAACAACGCATTGTGAATGCTGGCAACAAATATCATAGGTTGTTCGTCATAAATTATGAATACAACATAATTAGTATGAATGATCACAATACAGTATGAAAGTTCATAAAAAATTGTCGGGGTGTCATATGGAAGTCATAAAAAGAAATTATTTTGAAAAACTTTTGTTCATAAATACCTAATTTTGCATAATGACAGACTCCTTAAATAGGAACCATCATAACAGATTAACACAAATTCATACTAAGATATGAACCATCATCCTGCCGTATAAAGCTTTATAATACGTTGGGAATCTTCGAACTCCTTAAGAATATCTATGTTCTTTTTATTGAGATTCATGCTACTTTTTATGCCATTAGGGCAAAATTTCGTGGAAAAGACAATCTGACAACATTTGATTCAAGCAATTTTCGAATGGATCTCAGTAATTTGCATAAATCAAGATGATAAAATGCAGAATAGACGACTTCAATGATAAAAAAATAAATCCAAATGTGATTACTCCATCTTCAATAATATAAACTAGCTTTTTAGTGAAACCCTTTTGGTATTTATGTATCAAAACTAGAAAACCTAGTTTCATTCATTGGCGTAAAAGGACAAGAATACGGTTGTAATTGAACAAATGGACTTGGAGAGATAAAATGGAATGCTAGCATATCTACAATGAGAGAAGAAGACATAGGCGTCCTTTAAAAACTCTGGAGGCAGGACTGTAATTTCAATTACTCCGTATTTAGATCTCCTTCTAATTAAAATTTGACGTGGATTAGTGGCCCATTTGACGTGGATTAGTAACACAAACTAGTAACGGACTGAAACATAAATAAAATGCAAATGTTTACAAGAATATCTATGAACCGTGCCATCCAACTCCGAAGCCTAAACTTTCAAAGAGACTTAACTGCATAAATTCATCTGGAAGGTAAAAATATATCATCAAAGTAACTTGCAGAAAGAGAGATTTGGAGATAAAAAAAGGAGGATCCTATGTACATAAGGCAAGGACGCGCACTGTTTCAACACTTAATCTACAGATAACAGTTTTATCACACTCATGTCTACTTAGAGCTTCATTACATTTTTCTAGCAGCCACAATTGTTTTATTTCGGCTATTGCTGCTACTGGTGAATGTTCGCTCCATCCATGATGAAGGCTTGATTCCCCCAGCAAGCAAGTTGGATGCTGATGCTGCTCTTATCTTCCTCCTCTTCGACTCTAGCTCCATTCGCCTTTTATCCGTCACTGAAGAACCTGCTGAGTCTGAGAAAATTGAGGCGGCTTTGATCAAGGCTCGCTTGTCTTTTGTATTCTTGTCAAACTTGGGAGAAAATTTAACACGCTTTGCCACTGAGTTATCTTCTTCCGATCGAGGGAGCAATCGTATTCCAAGGCCCAATCTTTTAGAAGCACTTTCCTCTTCAGCAACTCTTTTCTTTTGATCCTGGATAACACAAAAATTGGAGAGGAATTAGAAACAAACACAATGGGTAGAAACAACAAATCAGTTTTAAGAACTTCAGATTAAGCAAAGAGGTATGTACATACTCTAAGTCGAGTTCGAAGAGCTCTATTGAGGGAGTAGTCGTCTAAATGTCTGGAATCAGACACTCGCTGAAGGCGAACAAGTACTGGTTCAGCTTGTTTCTTCTTCTGCAAATCTTCCTCTTGATGTTCAAGACGGTAGAACGGATCTGCAAGCTTTCCCTTTTCTACAAACATGAGTTTAATTCAAGGTGGTCAGGATTCAGATAAACTCAGCATAATAGATTATTTTAAAGTGCATGATAATTGAAAGCCAACCTTCTTCTGCTGGGAGTTCAAATGTTTCTGCATCCTCAATATCGTAATCCTCGGTCTTGCGTTGGGCTCCACTGGTTATAACATACTCGCAGTTTTTTGGATCCGTTTGAATGACAATCACATTTTTACAACAAGCTGCCTTCATTGAAAAGCTCCATATCTGACGCAAACAAGAGAAGATTCATTATCAACCTAATATTTGACAGGAAAGTAACAGTCGCCCACAGGGTTCAATCTATAATTTTTCAATATCTTATGACGCTTACCTTTGTTGAGTAATAATTTCCCACTTGTTTCTTTTCTGCATTAAATCTCACACCCTTCCCAATCATGGAATTGCATCCACCACACCATATATTGAAAGGCATTTCGAACCTGAAACAGATATTGTATCAGCTTGAAACATACCACTGGATAAGTTTTGAAGTCAAATAACCATTTTTTCATGGTTTATAATGTACATTCGTAGCTAAAACACATTCTGTCAACACTAGACCACCCATCAATAGGTGATTAACTCAGCACCTTCTGCAGGTACCGGAAGGATAGGGAGAAAATTTCGTTGGAGGTTAACTATTGTGCTTGGGATACATGATGGAAGAGACCAAAAATTCAAGCTATCTGACTTTTCTCAAAAGAATACAAGAGAAACAAGAATGTCCATAAAGTTGAAGTTTCACAACATTCCTAGGTAATTCCAAAGAAATAATGTTCTTTTTAGCAACTATAAGCACATCGAAAGGTTTATGAAAATTCAAACAGAATTTACCCAACTAAGGAATAGTTTAACTTATAAACATAACCCAACTTACAAAATATTAAAACTATCCATATTAGAACCAAAATCAATACTTCAATACTTATTTACCCAAAATTCATCAGTCTCATGAGTTCCTTTAACCAATACCAAAGTTTTTCAAGAACCCGGCTTGGCGGCAGTTACTAATAAAAAATCTTAAAGGGCAAAAGTAGAGAAGGTATAGATTTCTTTTTACCTTATGATCAAAATGCCCTGATCTAGCTTTCTTGCACGCTCCCTCAGAGCATGTTGCCCGTTGAACTTGTTTAAGGAACCCTGATTTGGTGTCCATTCTGGGGGGTAATAGAAGTTATCTGCTCTAGCAGCCGCAAGCGAAGACTGCAACCAAAAGAATAAAGTATTAGGACTAAAAACACCACACAGACACAAAAAAGGAAGGTAAACAAGCAAACAAACCATCTACTAGCTTGCTCCAGTGAAACCAGTTATGATAAAAAGTAGTAACAGTAGAGTACCAGTTCTACTTCTACAGGTAACACGACAAATGGTATAAATAATAACTATAGCGAACTGGCCACAAGTGTAGACTCGATATGTACTATCCATATTTTGTATTCACTCGGCCCATATACACATGATTTAAATTCTAACTGTTCAGTAACCCCTCTGGT
>BEHA01003981.1:439051-477045 GCA_002897215.1 Eschscholzia californica subsp. californica
GGACCATCCCTCAAAATTTCGTCCAATTCCGACACCCGTAGCTTCGATTTTGGCCGTTTTAGTCTGTCACCCTTGTATTTGGCCGCTTCGATCTCATCCATGTATTTCTCGGCCAATTCCTCTACATCAGAACATGGGTGTTATTCCAATAGTCCCAAGGTTCAACAAGACGATTGATGTTGGTTATCCTATTCGAGCTCTAATAAAATCTATTAGGACCCTTCATATGATACCATTAAGTTTATACCTAAATTTTACTTCACATAAAGATTGAGTAATTCGTCTTATACAAATTCATAAATAAACAATCTTTGGAAGTTCAAAATTAATATAAAAGGCAGATTCAAAACCAGGAAAAGATTTTGGTTCTCTTAAGAAACTAATCATCATCGAAAGAAATTAATTTAGTCCCTACACTACCTATAAAGATATCTAATTAAGAGATCACGAACAAAACTCATAGCGAATGAAAAAAATAGATGAAACCCTAAAATCAGAAACATAAAAGTAGAGAAAGATCTCTATGTCTTGAAACCCTAATTTTGGTTGAATTCATAGTTAAAGACAATAAAACGAACAAAGAAAACCTAATAATGAATTTTACGAGGAGAGAGAGGTAATACTAACCATGTTTACTGCAACGAAGTTATCAAATCAAAGGAAGGGAGGTTTCCGGGTCCGATCTCTGACTTCTATAACAAACAAGAACTAATCTACCAAAAATTTGCGCGATTTATTACGGGAACGCCGACTAGTATTTATATGTCCAAGAAGAATACGTGTGTACTTTAATTCTATAGGCACTCCAGATATGAGCCTGGCTGCCTGGGTAAGGTCCTGCCGGTGGGCTATAATCCGCCTAGGACAATCTACGAGGGGAATAGGGGTGCTCATGGGCTTACGTCCAAAATAAAACCCAAATATTGTTGAAGGCCCAAACATAATGGAAAATGGGTTTTTTTTACCCTCTCAACACTAGGGTCACATGGAATCGCTCTGAGGTGGAGCGATCTTTTGTCCTTTCCGGCACCACCTTATATCACGGTGGTGATGGTTTTTTTGGCAGTTCTGTTCGGTTTTGAACAGTTACCACCAAGCATTGACTGTAATTGCGGCGACGACGGGATCAATCCGACGAAAACGGTTTCATATCTGGTTCCATTGTCCGACTAGCGAAATCAATCAATTACAGAAGTGAATCAAAGAGTTTGTTGACTCTTTCTCTCTCTAAATCTTGATTCTTCTAGATCCAGTTTCTTCTTTGTTTCTATCTCTATAACTCCTAAAACTACAAGTCATCTTATAGTTCAAATTGCAGTTTGGAACTCTGCCATTGTTTATCTCTGTTGATTCAGAGTTGCATTTGACCCTTCATCTCTTTCTATTGAATGAATTTCGGATGATAGTTTTCTGGTGATGATGAATTGTTGATTTTTTAGGGTATTAGTTTGTTTGAAACTAATTGATGTGAACTTGATGAATAGAGGATGTTAGAAGTTCTGTATTTGGGTTTCAATTGCTTTATCTCATTTGTTATGGGTTTCTGATTCGTTATTGAGGATTGCTCTAGTGTAGTGATACATGAAATCTACCACTTCATCTTCGCCGACGATGAAGATCACCGATGGGCTTGGAATAACGTCATTCTTGTAAATCGGTTTGCCCTCTAACAACGAAGATCTGGGTTCAAAGAACAATCACATGACGGGAATTGACGAAGTAATCACTTCATGGGATTGCCATTAATTAAAGTATCTTTATATAACTACATCTAATAAGTATAATAATTTTATTGACCTTTAGGGTCTCCTTAGTGATCTTATAGGATCCTTAATTTGTGACCTTTAGGGTCTTTAATTTTTTTTTCCTATCTTGTAATCTTTTAGGATCTCCTTACTGATCTTTAGAACTCCAAAATTCGGGGGAGTTTGGGTTTAGAACTAGAACAAGATCAAGGGTTTCCACGTTATATAGTGGAGACAGATTCCAAAGCATTGGTGATGCAGGGGCACCCGACATGGAGACTTTTTCCATGACCGAACCCGGTCATGGGCCAACCGGCCATAGAGAGTAGATTTAGGAAGTCCTTATTTTAGTATGATTATTAGATAATTTAGGTTTAGGAAATTATGTTATTTTAGTATTTCCAATAATTGGAAAGGTCCAGATTTGAGTCTAGTTATTTAGGCAGTTGCAGTATTTTAATTATTTAGGAAAGTCTAATTCAAGTCTATCTAGGAAAGTCCAGAATCCTATAAAAGGATATCTAGTTTGTCTATTATCCTCAGATTGAGAGAAAAACCCCTTTGAAGTTTTAATAAAGTTGAGTATTTAGAGTTATTTGATCTTTATTTTCATCGTTCTTATTTAGTTTATTCATCTCTTTTAATTCCGCTGCGTTTCTACATCAAGTGGTATCTAGAGCCATAATTTTTTTTTTCTTCTTCATCACCATGGTTAACACTACTATCACCGCTACACCAACTAAGGAGAAAACACCAACCTTTTCATCTGAATAGGACAACATTAAAGAAGGGCTATCTGCAGGTAAAAAGTTGGAAGAAGGTTTCAATGAGTACAAGAAGGAAACAACAGAAAAATTCGAACGAATCGATCAACGTTTCGATCAACTCACCGATTCCATCAACAATCTTTCAAAGCAACTCAAAGGTATGTGTATCAATCAACCCCCTTCTCACACTTCAAACCCGTTACCTATCGGATCCAATACACCACCAATCATCACCACCACTTCACACCCTAACCGATTTTCACCTATAGGCTTCCCTACCGATACCAACATACCCCTATTCGGTCACACCATTAGCAATCCTTGCCCGATTACACCTCCACCCTTCATCACAAACAACCCAACGACCCCAACAGTAAAACCAACAACATACCCCTCCTACAACATTACAAACTCAAACACTCCCAACACCCCACAACCATCATCATTCTCCTTCACCAATTCCACCATCAACCAAAACCGACCACAACCCGAACCCTACCTCCTAACCGAACATCACCACTATTCGACATCACCCGAACATCGTATCCCAAACAACAACCAACACACCAACAGTGGACACCAACAACAAACCCCACCTATCGGTCCTTCACGTTCTTCCCCAACGTATCTCGACCCTCACACCCAAAACCCGTTCACCCGAACCGACACCCATCCTCTTTACCAACCACACCCCTACCACCAAAACCAACAACCCGACAACCACCATTACCCCCAAACTCGCGACACAACACCATCACCTACCCAGCCCTATCAACTCCGAGAACACCCAAACACCACTCGACCCCAAGTTACCGAACCAGCTTTACCCTATCATGTCCAAACTGATCAACACCCGAATCCACGTAACCGAGACCCATACCAACCGATCACCCGAAACCGAGAGCCCAACCTAGTCCTTACCCAAACCCGAGAACCAAACACACCATTCCACCGTACAAACACCCAAACCCAACGAGCACCGATAGTTTTTCAAACCCCTCAAACCGATCTCGAACACCACCATCAACAAACCGAAACCGATTGTCCCCATCCAAATTCATCTTACCGTATTCGAATGGAAGTACCATCATATGATGGTTCAATAAATATCGAAGATTTCTTAGATTACGTCTCACGACTCGAGATCTTCTTTGATGTTATGCAAGTGGAAGGTCCTGAACAGGTACGTTGTGTTACTGGTTACTTATCTAAAACGGCTCTAACTTGGTGGAAACAGGAATCCGAAAATCGACGTTTATCACAACTACCTCCTATCTCTTATTGGTTAGAGCTTAAACCATTAATGTTCTCACGATTCCTCCCTCCGGACTATGAGAACCAATTGTGTGTTGATTATTTACGTTGCCGTCAAGGAAGACGTTCAGTTGAGGAATATGCTTCGGAATTCCAACGTCTAATCACAAGGCTTAATCTCCCCGATTCAGAATCAATGAAAGTGGAAAAATTCAAAGACGGACTTCGGAATGATATTAAGGATTTGTTTAATTTACGGTCTTTCAATTCCGTATCTGAATGTATCAGTGTAGCCCGATCTTTTGAATCAGATTCACGTTCCATCTTTCGGGGACACAGTACTAGAAGTCAATCAGTAAGAACTTTACCGGATGAATTAGATCAACCAAAACAATTGGAGGAGGGAACTAAAACAGTAGCTGAAAATCCTTATAAAAAACCTCCACCGGTAAAGTGTTATCGTTGTTATGAAACGGGACACTATTCTAATGCTTGCCCCTCTCGCGGTAAAGCAAATATTATAGAGAAAAAAATCAGATTCTAATTCAGATGAAGAACAGTTGGAACGTATTAACCTTAATCCAGACAACGGTGATCGAGTTATGTTACTAACTCGGGGAACAGTACTGAATAAAGTGTGTACTATAGTGATTGACAATGGTTGTGTAGAAAATTTAATTTCTACAAAGCTTGTCAATTTCTTGGGTATTCCTACAATGATTAAGTCAAACCCGTATAAAACCGCTTGGATTCAGTCGGGTACTACTACACGGGTTGATCACATGTGTACTATTAATCTTTCTATTGGTTCTTCTTATTTGTCTACAGTTAATTGTGATGTCACAGATATGGATTTATGCCACATCATATTAGGACGACCATGGCAATCTGATGTTGATGCCACTTACCGTGGTCGTTTGAATGTTTATGAATTTCCGTGGAAGAAGAAGATCGTGACGTTATTACCAATTGAAGATGGATCGGAGGAACTACATTCTCTTCAAAAACGGTTCGGGACGAACCTCTTGAGGGAAGGGGATGCTGATGCAGGGGCACCCAGCGTGGAGACTTTTTCCATGACCGAAACCGGTCATGGGCCAACCGGCCATAGAGAGTAGATTTAGGAAGTCCTTATTTTAGTATGATTATTAGATAATTTAGGCTTAGGAAATTATGTTATTTTAGTATTTCCAATAATTGGAAAGGTCCAGATTTGAGTCTAGTTATTTAGGCAGTTGCAGTATTTCAATTATTTAGGAAAGTCTAATTCAAGTCTATCTAGGAAAGTCCAGAATCCTATAAAAGGATATCTAGTTTGTCTATTATCCTCAGATTGAGAGAAAAACCCCTTTGAAGTTTTAATAAAGTTGAGTATTTAGAGTTATTTGATCTTTATTTTCATCGTTCTTATTTAGTTTATTCATCTCTTTTAATTCCGCTGCGTTTCCACATCAATTGGTATCTTCCTCCTCGGACGGCTTCTTCAACATCTCTCGGAGATCAGGGAATAAAACCAGGCGTGCACGCGGGAGAATTCATGCCTTACAAGCTACCATTCAATTCACCAGAAGAGCAAGTACCATTGTTGCGTTTTGACTGAGCGCATTCACTTTAAGTCCAAAGTATCGGCAACTTGTGTTATTGCCCCTTTCAAGTACAATTAATTTGTGTAGTCCTTGATGTAATGTTACTATTTGTGGACTCTATTCTTTGATGAATGTAAGGTTAATTAAAAAAAACACTAGGGTCATGTAAAGTATGTAGATCTAAACTACTGGCTCTGTGGCTGAGGGATTCTATTCTTCTCCGGCACCACCACCATTATGCGGTGGAGACAGTTATTTTTTCAGTTCCTCGCGGTTACCGCCAACAATTGCGTCGGTTCCTCTCCCTTATTCCTCTTTAAGGAGGCTTAATTATTGAGATTTAGTCTCCTTCCATCTTTTCTTTCATCTCTAATCTTTCCTTCCCCCCCCCCTATTATCATGGATTCTCATCAGCAACAATTTCTGCAAAAGTTCGCAACCCTAACATAAATCGGAATGGTTTACTTAAATTTTCAAGTACCAGGAAGATTAAAATAGGTCAAGCTATGTTGAGGATTTCTCGTGTTCTCAATGGACTTAATCGTTTCAATCTTACGGAAATCAGAGATAACCTATTCCTAATACGATTCCCCACTGCAACCGAACTAGATATTGCTATTGAATCCTCCCCGTGGGAAATCATGAAGGAACTTGTTATACTAAAACCCTGTGAACCAGACGTTGTACCCACTGATCACTGTTTCGATAAGGCATGGTTCTGGATCCAATTACACGGCATCCCGACCAGACAATTAAACAGTTCCACCATTAATAAACTAGCCGAATCTCTAGGTCGTTATATGAAAACTATTCCAATATATGCGTTTGAATGGAGTGTATTGGTCGGGTTAGGGTGGAGTTCGAATTATCCAAGCCCCTTCCACAAAGAATTAATCTTAAACTTTCTAATTACAAACTCATATCTGTGGAAATCCGATTTGAACGTCTACCACGTTTTTGTGTGTCATGTGGTATCTTGGGACACACGATTAAATTTTGCCCTATTATTCTTCAATGGGGAGGTCTATTACATCTACAATTATCTGACGATCAAAAGGGATCGCATTTATAAAGCGAAGGATCCTAAGTATAAAGAAACATTTAAGGTTCCATTCGTTAATCGAGGGACTGACAAAATTTTAGATTCATTTTCTACAATTCCGACAAAGAGGATGTCAATCAAGGGAATATGAATCCGAGAAATGATCCACCTACAACTTATCCTTCTATACCTCCTATTTCAGAGAGTTTTGGTGCATTACTTAATTCACTTACTAATGCCAAACGTAATAAATTTTCTGCATACAGGAACCACATGGATGTAGAAAATCAATTCACCCACAACAGCCTACAATCAAATCCGTTATATGGAGAACCCTCAACTTCCTCTACGATCAATAACCTACAAACTGAAGCAATTCTCCAAGACAAAGCCAATGGACCGGACGAGTGGAATATGCGTACATTCAAGAGGCAGTCCAAGTTACTTAACCGGGATATATAAATGGAAAGGGAGTCGGCATCCCCAATGCCGATAGACAAATGAATTGCTTCGCTTGGAATTGTCGGGCGCTCAGGAATGACCCGACAAAGGCTACTCCCGAAGGATTCCTGCAATCTATTAAACCTAAAATAGTTTGTTTTTATCTGAAACTCATATTAAACTCATATTACTAATAGTCTTTCTATCCCTAATTATGTTAATCTTTGTCTGAATAAACATTTCCTAATACCTTCTAATGACCGCTCTTGTATTGGGATGATGAATTAAATATCTACGTTAATTACTCTTCATGTAATGTCATCCATCTTAATGTTTGTGCCAATTCTAATGACCCAAACTGGGACCTATTTTGCATTTACGGCCCCCCACGGGTTCAAGATAGGGATGAGTTCTGGAATTTAATGTTATCTAAAATCCAAAGTATCTTTAATCCTATATGTTGTTTAGGGGACTTAAATGCTATTAGTTCTCATAATGAAAAATGGGGAGGAACAGCGAACTCCCCATTCATTAGACGTTTTCAGGATTTTATGAGGGCATCTAAACTGATGGACCTTAGCTATAATGGTCCGGTTATACTTGGACCAATGGTAGGTCCATCCACCAATTGACCAGAGAACGCTTGGATCGTGTTTAATGCACCCCGGGCTGGCTTATTTGTTTCCCCAATGCAGGTTTGTTTAACTTACCTCGTTACAACAACGACCACTCTCCAATCCTCCTTAGGACAGAAACCCATCCTAGAATTATCGAGTCTATTTCTCGTTATGAGATTTATTGGTCTAAGCACAAAAATTTCAAGGATATAGTCCAGCATAATTAGGTCATTAGCACAGGATCGTTCCATGAAAAAGTTGCTAAAACTAAGAATTTTCTCCAATTTTGGAGTAAGGGTGCTTTTGGTCTCATTAAATCTATACTCAAAATCCTTAAAAAACGCCTCTGTGATATCCAATCTCTCGACCCAACCACTAATATGTTGCTCATTGAATCAGGGATACAAGAAGAAATAATTCATTTGGAGGAAGTAGAAAGGGTCAAACTAGAACAACGATCGAGAACGAAATGGGCAAAAAATGGAGACAGAAATACCAAAGCTTTCCACATCTCCATGACTCAAAGAAAGATCAAGAACAAAATAATTACCAGATTACAACTTCCATCAGGAGACACAACGACCAATGAACTGGAAATAACGAACCTAGTCGCTCATTTTCAGAATTTGTTTACAGAGGAACCAGTCACGATCCCTCCAATTGAGATATTACAAGCATATCACACAATCTCAGAGGAAGATCTTCGCAACATCTCCAGGATTCCAACAGAGGTAAAACATGTAGTTATGAATATGGACTCCTCAAAAAGTCCAGGACCAGATGGCATGTCTTGTCATTTCTTTCAGCATAACTGGGATATCGTAGGGTCAGACCTCACCAATTTCATTCAATCAGCCTTTGACACGGGCTCTTTTGGCAATAACATTAACCACACTACATTGGCCCTCATCCCTAAGGCCAGATCTCAGTGTATCGCATCTGAATTTCGTTTGATCGCGTTATGTAACTCCTCTTACAACTTCATCCCTAAACTTATCGCGAATAGACTTAGTCCTTATTTGGAAAACTGTGTTAGTTGGAATCAAAATGCCTTCGTTCCTAATAGGCAGATTTTGGACAATATCATAGTGACGCAAGAGCTAATGCATTCCATGAGACAATCCCAAGCTAAACAAGGAAGTTATGCCCTAAAAATGAATATGGCTAAGGCTTATGATAGAGTCAATTGGTCGTTCTTAGAAAAAGCCCTTATAGCCACAGGTATTCGAGGTCGCCTTTTAGATCTTATTATACACTGTGTTAAATCAACAAAGTTTAATATTCTGTTCAATGGGGGTATTTTTGGCTACTTTCAAGCAACCCGTGGTCTTAGGCAAGGGTGTCCACTTTCACCCTACCTATTCATTCTAGTCTCGCAGTCTTTATCATTACTCATTAATTCTTTTGAGTTACAGGGGTTATATAGAGGTTACAAAATTAATTCTCAATGCTCAAGTATTTCCCATCTTCTGTTCGCTGACGATCTCATACTCTTTGGAAAAGTCACGCACTCCAACTTTGTGGCAATTAGACAAATCATGGAAACCTATTCGGCTTTCTCGGACCAAATGGTTAATTTTGATAAATCAACACTCTACTTTGGGTCCCATGTTCCGAATGAAGTTATAACCACATTTATAAACACCTTGCAAGCCCCCCTTATGAAGGACTACTCCAAATACTTATGCTCCTTGATTCTTCAATCAGGTAACAGAATTAATAGCTATACCTGGTTAGTCGAAAAATTTCAAGATTCTTTAGCGGGATGGAAAACAAAGCTAACAACTCAAGCAGGCAGAACTGTGATCATAAAGTCAATACTTCAATCCTATACAACTTATCCATTTAGTCTCCAGATAATTCCTAAACATATTATCCATACACTAGATAGCTAGAAAGAAGTTTTTTGTGGGGGCATTCAGTAGAGGAAAGAAGAATTTCATCAACTGAGAAACAATTACAAGAATCACTACAAAAAAAGGCCCATTAGGGACGGCCAAAAACCGTCCCAAACACAAGAAAACCGTCCCTAATAGAGTATTAGGGACAGTTTTAATCTGTCCCGAAAAGCGGCGTCCCAAATAATATTTGGGACAGATACGGGGACGGATAGCATCTGTCCCAAAGTTGTTTTTGGGACGGTTTGTATATGTCCCTGTATCAACGATTATTAGGGACGACATATATCTGTCCTTAAAAGTTTGGCGGGAATTTCCTCCCGTTAGCATTTGGGACAATTAATATCTGTCCCTTAAATTTGGCTGAAATTTCTCTCATTAGCATTTGGGACAACTAATATCTGTCCCCAAAATTTAGCGGAAATTTCTTCTCGTTACCATTTGGGACAGATAATAGCCGTCCTTATAAGATCGAAGGTGATTTTCTACTACCTATACCTTATACAGTTAATATTGGTCCCTACAAATTTGGTTAGGAGTTCTGCACACAATTGTTAACGTACACAGAAGAGAAAATTTTCATTAAAACAATTTAAGAAGCACATATTCACACTAACAAGTTCTAATAAGTCCCCCGAATAAATACACAAGCCTAGACGAAAAAAAGGTCAAACTAAAATAAGATAATAGACTAATAACTCTTCTAAATGTTCAACTTATATTAAAAATAAACTACTCTAACTTCATCCTCACATCTTGTTTCTCATGTTGTAGTGGAAAACTTAAAAAACACCATTAGCATATCATCATCTTAGCAGAGCTCCATCCTATCCCTGTGTCATGGTGACAAAAAACAGAAGACAACGAAAGCAATCAGTTTATTACCTTTTTCGAATTTAGGACACGACAAATATACAAATATGTAAAACTTCTATAAAATTGTTAAAGAGCAAACATTCACAGACAAAGTCTTCTTAAAAGCGGTAGCTTCATAATAAGTTTGTGTTTACTATTCTAGTAATCTAACGAGCATACTCTCACGGGTTTGCGTTACATTTAGAAGAGAATACATAATAACATTTCATATTTAGTGTCCATGTCACTGTAGTACTGCATTAGTTCTGGAAACAATGGTTTCTTTCAGTAAAACAAACACCAAAACATACTGCGACGCAGCAGCAGCTGCAACCCCTTGTAGCTATTTCTTGCAAGTGCTCAAGAATATAAGGTGTATTAGTCATCCTTATTCGAAGCATAGTACTTATATTAGAAGGAAGTTCTGCAACAAGTGCATTTAGCAAAGTCGGAAGATTGACGCCAATATCACGACCTGCAAAAGCACCAAAATCATTTTAACGCAAAAGATCTGGAAAGAGATGGTGTAATATTTTGAAACTTAAGAGATAGTGTAATTCGAACTTATGATATCAGACAAAAACATTTTCAATATTAAAGTATATACCAACTATAGGTCAGTCACATGAAAAAAAGTACTATCAAGTGCATGGAGGATGAGATTGTTCTTTACATTAGATTTATCAGGCCTGAAGACTTGGCATCTTGTCATAAGCTAATTAAGTTTTACCTCAAACTCTCAAGAAAGCTAAAACTCTATACTTGTGAAAAACGTGATCATAGAAAATGCATATAAAATATAAAAGAAATGCACTTTGAAATACCATAGGCTCCAGTATCTTCACTGCTCAACCATATTTCCTTAACTCCATCAGCTACGAAAGTTTTTGCACGCTCTACCTGCACCAGGTATTAAAGCTTTACAAATATACTCACGTTTTGAATCAATAAAAGCCAAACGATACAGGTACTTACAAGGCTGCCAACAGTATAGCTCCCTAAATGTCCACGAGCATGCTTTGTCTTGAAGTAAGTGCAAGCACCTAAACAACCGACATTAATCAGAAGAATCTCAATGAACTTGTTCTTTTTCACCTGTTAAGAAGAATGTCAACCAAAATCCCACTTTAAGGATGAAAATTACAAGTCATTGGTTAGGATAATTCACAAACTCACAGTGAGATTGAATGAATGATATTGGCATATAGAGACTTTTAGGTTTAACCTTTGGAAGATCAAGAGTTGGCAAAGTCAATGTCTGTCCTAACTCGGATCTGCTTGTTTTTTACCTTTATTTGTCAAATATGAATGTTTTTTTTGAAATGTTCTATTTATTACCTAAGAAGTAATAATTAACAAAAATATAAACATGTTGAAGAGGATGATGTGAATTTTTACCTAATTAATTCTAGAAAACACGATTAAAACTCCTATGGCGAAACTCTACAGCTCTGAGATCCGCTACAAGTTCTGCATTTGAAATCATAAGTAAATGTTAACCAAATAGCTGATAGTACCCTAGTACGATTCCAACTTCGTATATAGTAAGTATATTACAATTTACAAGGAGGAGAATTTTTTTTGCTGATTGACAATCTTAACTGTTAATCATTGATGTGCTAAATACGAAAACGAACTACTAATAAGTCGATCAATTTAGTTTGAAAAAAAAACAATCGGCTAAACCCCCCTTGCATTAATGGATTAACCATTCCTTAACAAAACACTTGTCATATCATGATGACTGGAAATCGGAAAATTAGTCGATGAAGATTCTAGTCCATAAATGTTTGCGTTTAATGACATACTTAGCCTTGCCTGTACCAGATCCAACTTATCAGTCTCTCAATCCATTAAATCTCTTAGCTTGTAAGATAACTAACAAACCAAATAATAATGTTTTGAAATTGAATCGGCAACCCAATTACATATAACATGTTATTAAAAAAAAAAAAAAAATTAGATAGAATCGGATTCAAAGACAGACGAGTTATGATAACCATTTCAAATTCAAGCAGTTCGATAAACCATTTTAAATTGAAAATCTATCTTAAATCTAAGAAATAAATAATAAACAAAACCTGACTTCATTGCTTTATTTTCAAACCTAAAACAATCAGATGTATTAAATAATAGACCTGTAATAGTTAAACCAAAGAAAACTATATTACCTTTTTATACATACCAAATTTTGTTCCTCTTTCTTCCTCCACTAAAACCATTCATCTATCAAAAAACAACATGCAGAAATCTCAATATCACCAATTCAATCCTATACCTGAATTCCTACAAAATCCATACATATAATTTTAAATAAATCTATCAGTTCAATTTTCTTAATCTCTAATCGTTCTTCCCAATCTTTTCCCCTAAAACTCAACCTCCAAATCTCCACCAAAACTATCATCAACAAATTGATAAAAAACATAAGATAATGCAAATCAAAATACAGATCTTGATTCTTCAAATCCAAACTAAAAGCAACAAAAAAACAAACACAATTTGAACACTCTCTAATGTGAAGAAGATTATGAAAATGAATCGATTGTTTCCATACTTGACATGCACAATAACATTTCACAATTAAGAGATTTATAAACCAAAATAGATCACAGTTTTTATCTTCAATAAAGATAGATTTCAGATTCAGATAGATCAATCATCAATAAAAACTTTGTGCAAATACCAGATAGAACTCCAACTGAGCCAACAATGGCTAAAGTTAACAATCCTTGTATTCTTATTATGAAATTGGATGTTGGGTGATGATTGTAGTGGTGAATCAACATAAATACTACAAGTACATAAAGATTCAGTACACAAACCTGGAATATCCATTAATAGAGTTTTAGGGTTTACACACCAAACAGGTCCCCAACATATCATAAATAAATTCTTTGTTGTCAAATCCACAAGTGCAATTAGAACCAACAACAATTGATTCAAAAGAAATATGACAACTTCGGGTTTCATGTTACTCAATCTTAATTGATTTATTTGAAGAAGAAAGGAAGAACACATAACCTGTGCAAACCCTAGAAGTAGAAGAAAAGAAACAACCCACGCCCAAGAGAGAGAGATTGAAGAAGAGATTGAACAAAGAAACCAAACCCTATAAGTGTAAAAGCAGGAGGAGAAATCTCCTTTCTTCGCTGAAGAGAACTCGTTCCTCTTCTTCTCTGTACGTGCTGGTGGTGAGGAGAAAAGAAGAGAGAGAATAGGGAAAGAAAAGAAAAATAAAAACAAGTTAAAACGAGGATTTTTTTGGAAAAAAACGATGGAAGAGTTTTTTTGCGCCATTTTTTTATTTGGCCGAAATTTTGCGCCATTTTTTTAGTTGTGCCCAAAATTGTCCCTATTGAAATATTATTGGGGACAAATAGTAAAAAATTGTCCCTATCTTTAAAATATTAGGGACAGACGTAAAAATGTATGTCCCTATTGGGCGTTTTTTTTGTAGTGTACAACTAGAATTGAAAAAATTATATCGACATAGTTGTGTTGTCTAGCATATTCTCCTGCCTTGAGCTTTTTGCTAATTGCTCATAACATTTTAGGTATAGTTCACCTTAGTGGTTTTATGTAGAATGAAAAAACTACAACTAGAATTGAAAAAATTATGTCGACATAGTTGTGTTGTCTAGCATATTCCTGACATCTTTTAGTATTTTCCATTAACTTTTAATAAGCGTATTTCATGACATCTAGGTATTTGTAATTCATGGAATGATAAAAGAAAACGTAAGAAAAAGATATGTAAAATTTTACGGAAATCTGTAAAATTCTACTGTCAATAAAGCCATTCTGTAAACAACGCTTTTATGTTTGTAAAATATCATTGATTATGTCAGAGTTTAGAAGATGTTGGTAAATTTGTCAAAATATGTGTAAAATCAAATAAATGCTACAAGAAATTTGAGGGTGTTGACGGCTGCTAAACAAACTCACTTATTTACAAAAAATAAATACTCCCTCCGTCCCAAATTAAGAATCCACTATTCATTTTTTAGATGTCCCAAATTAAGAGTCTCATTCTTTATATGTCAAATCCCTTACTTTTCCATAAATGTTTTCTTATATGTTCCCAATATATGGTGCATTAATTAAGCTAATTAAGACATTTAATTATTTCCAATACAAAAACTTGTTTTTCTAATCAATAAATCCATTCTTTTGGATTAATCAAGTGAGAAACTAATATGGCTACATGTATTTTTAGAATGAAAACTGTAATCTTTGAATTATTTTAAGAAAATTTAACAAATAAATAAGGGCAAACATGGAAGAACAGAAAAAATGAAAAATAAGTTGGACTCTCAATATGTGACTCTTAATTTGGGACGGAGGGAGAAATTTTTTGGGTAATTTAGAAAATTATCAAACATAAATATGTTGTTTGAATCAAGAAAATGTAAGAGAATATACACAATTTTTTAGAGTCATCATCCCTATAAATGTGGTTGCTCCTGAGGTAGAGGAAGATAACATGGAGTAAGTAGATCAGGGTGGAGGTGTGTTGTTGCTGGATAACATGGCCTTTTCGGAAGAACAGAAGGTGGGGAATGATGTGGAGACCTGCATTACTCCAATCAGCAATAAATTAGTGGAGACCAGGGGAAGGACAGATACCCCCAAATCAAGCTCGAGGGTTACAAGATCGGAATCTCTTTCTAGAAGTGAGAGGGAAGCAAGGAGGCTTCAATGGACTCTCAGGGATGACAATGTAGAAGGTAAGAAGAGGGCAAGGTCTAGCTCTGCAGTTGGCAAGAGTGGTAAGTATGTCAATTAATATTATCAGCTGGAACATCAGGGGGTTAGGGTCGGCGAAGAAGAAAGCAGCGGTTAGGAAGTTAAGATTGGAGTACAAAGCATCTTTAGTTCTTTTGCAGGAAACTAAGCTCGACAGTGTTAGCAACATTTTGGTGTGTGGGTTATGGGGTAATAGCTGTGTCAACTGGGTTTGTCTCCCTGCTGTAGGGGCAGCAGGAGGGATCCTATGTATGTGGGATCCTAACCTTTTTGTGTGTTTAGACAAATCAGTAGGAGTCTTTTCTGTTTATGCTAAACTATGTAATGTGTTAGATGGATTTGAATGGATGCTATCTTCTGTTTATGGTCCTTGTGTATCTAATCTTAGGGAATTATTTTGGGAGGAGCTCGATCGGATTCATGATAGTTGGAACTTGCCTTGGTGCATTGGGGGGATTTTAACGTTACTCGTTTTGTTCATGAGAAAAGGAACTATGCTCCTATTAGCAGCAAAATAAAATGTTTCGACAGTTGGGTGCAATGCAACTCGCTTATAGATGTACCAAGTTTTGGGATGTCCTATACATGGACCAACAATCAAGCTTCCCCTAACATGAGTTTGCTAGACAGATTCTTGATTAATAAGGATTGGGAGGAGAAATATCCGTTGGCTGCTCAAATTATTTTGCCTCACCCTGTTTCGGATCATGCTCTGGTGCTATTAAAAGTGGAGTCTCCTGTCATTCACAACCCTCCTTTTAGATTGGAGGAGATATGGCTGATGGATAAGGACTTTTTTCCTTTGGTTAAGGGATGGTGGGAAGATATGGATGAGTTGAGTCCACTATGGTGCAAGCTTAAAGCCCTCAAGGATAAGCTTAAACCCTGGTCGAGAGAAAAATTCAAGCGCCAAAGAGAGGCCATGGCAAAGTTGCAAGATCAGATCCACGAGCTAGATAAGATTGAGGAAGGGAGGGACCTGCTTCAGTCAGAGATCGACATTAGGGCGGGTTTGAAAGGTGAATTGGAAAGTCTGCTCAGTTTGGAAGAGATTAGTCTTCGCCAAAAGTCTCGGGTCTTATGGTTAGAAGCGGGGGATATAAACTCTAAGTACTTTCATAGCATCATCAATTGCAGGAAAAGATCGAATAGAATCGCGGCTCTTAAAGTTGGCGACTGAATTGTCACAGATTTGGAGGACATTAAAGGTTCGATCTCTTCTCACTTTGCTTCTTTATTCGAAGAACCAGAGTTGTGGAGGCCAGGGGCGGAAGGAATCAACCTTCCTAGATTGGAAGATTCCGTTGCATTAAGCTTGGAAGGGGAATTCCTAGAGGAAGAGGTTCTGGCAGCAATTCGGGGGTTGGCGAAAGACAAGGCTCCGGGTCCAGATGGTTTTCCGATGAATTTCTATGTGAAATGTTGGGATATAGTGGGTAAAGATATTATGAAAATGATGTCGGATTTCTGGTTTTCAGGCAGTTTGGACTGGCGGTTAAATCAAACGTTTATGGTCTTAATTCCTAAAAAGAGTGCCTCAGAGACTCTTAACGATTATCGACTCATCAGTTTGGTCAGCGGTCCCTACAAGATTCTGTCCAAATGTCTGGCTAACAGGTTGAAACCTTGCCTTGAGTCCCTTATTTCTCCTCATCAGGGAGCTTTCATCGAAGGTAGACAAATTTTAGATGGCGTCCTTATAGCCAATGAATTGCTCGACTCAAGGATTAAGAGTGGAGCAAAGGGTATCCTGGTTAAGGTGGACCTCGAGAAGGCGTACGACAAGGTGAGTTGGGATTTCTTACACTCAGTTATGACCAAGATGGGTTTTAAAAGAAAATGGCTGTGCTGGATTTATAAGTGTGTATCAACAGCTTCATTCTCCGTATTGGTTAATGGTTCGACCACAGATATTATTCAGAACTCGAGGGGTATTCGTCAGGGGGATCCCATATCCCCGCTTTTATTCTTATTAGTTGCTCAAGTACTGAGTACTCTTGTCTCTATTAGGGAAAATAAAGGGTGGCTAGATGGCTTTAGAGTGAAAGAAGCAGGAACAATGGTCTCTCATCTTCAATTCGCGGACGACACGTTATTTTTTCTTCAAGCTAGCCGTCCCCAAATCTTGAAGCTCAAGGATATCTTAATTTGGTATGACGCAGCCTCAGGTCTGAAGATTAATTTTTCTAAAAGCCAAGTGATCGAGGTGGGTGAGGTAGAGGAGCTAGATGTTCTAGTAAGGTTGTTCGGATGCACTAAAGGGTCCCTTCCTACTTCTTATCTCGGGCTACCCTTAGGCCATGGGTAAAAAGCTTTGGGACCCAATTTTGGAGAGAGTATCGGTGAAACTTTCTTCTTGGAAAGCTAAGACTCTTTCTCGAGGAGGTAAGGTTACTTTGATTTTGGCCGTCCTTTCAGCTCTTCTTATTTATTTTCTTTCCCTCTTTTCGATTCCCATCGGCGTGGTCTCACATATAGAAAAGAGTTTCAAAAACTTTCTGTGGAATTCGGGAGAAGAGGTGAAGAAAATCCACTGGGCGGCTTGGGAGCTGATTTGTAGACCGAAGTCGATGGGAGGTTTAAGAATCAAAAATCTCAGAATTATGAATGACGCTCTCTTATCCAAGTGGCTTTGGCGATTCGGGATCGAGAGAAATAGGTTATGGAGGATTGACATCGGGCAAAAGTATGGGGAAGCTAGTGGTGGTTGGATTTCTCTTCCCCCTAAAGGAACCTATGGTTGCTCGGTTTGGAAAGGAATTTTCAAGCGTTGGGATTTATTTCACTCTAGTACTAGGATCAAGGTCGGTTCTAGGTCTTATACTAAGTTCTGGCAGGACACTTGGTTAGTGGACCAGCCTCTTCGTTTGGCTTTTCCTATCTTATTTCGAATGTGTATGAACAAGGAGGGTATGATAACCGAGTTCTTTGATTCCGTGGAAGGGGTTTGGTCGATTCCGTTGAGACGCAAGCTCAGAGATTGGGAGGTAGATGATTTCAATCGGTTAATATCTTTATTGGGTAGGTTTTCTTTATCCAGCAGCTCGGACGCGAGGGAATGGATGGCATCGAAGAGCAAGGAGCTTTCTGTTAAGTCTTGCTATGACGTTTTGTCTAATTTCTCTGGCCGAGAGTCTAAGGTTTTCCTGGATGTGTGGAGACGGAACGTTCCTCAGAGAGTTTCTTTCTTCCTTTGGGCGGCGTGTTTAGGGCGGGTTCCTACTATTGATTTGTTGAGAAAGCGTGGCTGCTCCACCCCCAATAGATGCCCGATGTGCAAGAAAGATGAGGAATCTAGTTCGCACCTTTTTATTCACTGTGATATATCCTACAATGTATGATGGTATTTCATAGTCTCACTGGGGGTTTCGTGGGTTACCCCAGCTTCAGTCTCAGATCTCTTGGCTACTTGGGGAGGGTATAAAGGGAGAAATCCGATCATAAACATGATCCATAAGGCTATTCTTTGGGCACTTTGGAATTCTAGGAACTCAATAAGCTTCTTCGACAAGACAGGGACTGTGGAAGATATAATTTTTTCAGCTAAATGTTTTGTGTTTCATTGGAGCCGAAACATTCCAAGGGCTAAATATAGATCGTTTTCGGACATAGTGGGGAATTGGGGGGCTTTTATTTCATCGATGTAATCGCGCTTTTGTCGGGTTTTGTTTCTCGTTTCTTGTATTTTGTTTTTCTTTTTTTCTTTTGGGGCGTCGGCTTGTGGGTTTTGCCTCCCCTGTCGTCGTTTTTGCCGTTTAGGATTGTACATTCTTTTCCCTCTTCCTATTAATTCAATCACCTTATTCAAAAAAAAAAAAAATTCTGGAGAAAATGAGATTTTAGAGAAAGAAACGGTTGGAGAAGATTTGCGAATGATCTTCTAGTTCTTTAGAAAAAAAAGGTTGATACTGAACCTATACGAGGAAGGTTTCCCTTAAGAAAAAGTAAGAAACAAAAAATGAACTTTACATTCAGAAAATTAGAGATTAATCTATGCCATTGTTCGAGATGATACGAAAACCCAAGTCAATGTAAAATTCAAAAAAAATTAAAATACAAAGAATATGAAGCTTAAAGAATACCATCGGTCAAACCTTTAATGAAAATTCTTGATGATGATTAAACTTCATGATTTAGATGGTTTTGATTTATGTGTAAAAACTGTGGTTTCATTTTAACATTGAGAGAGAGAGAGAGAGAGAAATGAATTTTGGGTGGAGAAAAATAATTTGATATTCTTAACTCAACTCTAACTTGAAACGTTTATATTCCCTAATAGTAAAAGTGTATTTATAGAGGAACAATATGGAAGGATAAAATTAGTTTTAGACTTAAGGACTCACATAAAAGTGTAAATTTGGAGCTAATTCTCATTTTAAATTTTATTTCAAACTCAGTCTTTATTGGTTTGAGGATAGATATGTCACTACTACCCTCTCATTTCAGATGTATGACTAATTACCCAAAAATTGAAAAGTTTTCTTTAGATATTAACTTTCATTTCTCGAGACAGAAACACTTTTCAAGGCAGAGGAGGCACCCTAGCTGGAATATTAGTTTGACCTAAAAACTTTGTGTGTTTGTGGTCCTATAATAATGATATAAACTTTCTATTCGTATGGCAACGATAAACATTGTACGGAGTATGATATAAGTTGAAAACCTCTTTATATTTCCCCATAGATGTATAGATGACCTACACTTATGTCTTCCTTGGTGTGACCCAATAAACCCCCTCAACACCGTTTAAATTATTTATAAGTCCTCTTTTAAAAGTAACTATGAAAAGGATTATTTCTCAAATGACTCCGTAGTTTATGATCAATTTTCTATCTCGTCTTTTAAGCAAAATAATCAGATGACCTTTTTTTTTTTTAAATGACTGTTAACTTTTTGTTTTACTTTAATACCATGTTAGAGCCTATAAGACTTAATTCTCTTTAAAAACGACAACAAGAACTCCCCAAATTATATATTTCACAAATTCTAATACTCAATAGATGGTAAAATGTTAATAAAAAATAGGTTATTTCCAAATTTAACTCTGGAGACAACCAGTGTACAACCCCTTCGTTCCTATGAGATAGTTGTTAGGAAATATAACTTAATTAACTAGTTCAGGAATATGAAGATATGACGCAGCGGAAAAACTGATAAAAGCCTTAGAACTCCGTCTAAAGACTATAGAACCGAAATTGATAACAAGAATACTAAAATACTGAATTTTATTGATTGAATTGAATGAATGAAACAACTACTAGACCCTCTTTATATAGGTCTAGGTTTTCCTAATCCTAGTCAAATTCAAATAGCAAGTCCTAAGAAAATGAAACACTAGAATAAAAGAAATCCTAAACTGAAAACAATTACCAAAAATAGAAAAACTACTAAAATAACTTGATCTGAAGATACAGAAAATCTCCCTGCATCAATCTCCTCTACTTCAAAGAAACTCGCCTCGAGTTTACTAATCGCTTTAGCTGTCGTGGTGATTGGTACTCCCTTAATGCAACTTTTCCGTGAGTTATGTATAGGAATAACCAAATATGTAGATTTGAACGGAGATTGGGTTATGGCATAACCAAGATACTTGTGATTTAGTTGAATCTTCATCTTCACCCCAAAAATAAATATGTAAGGATCAGGAATAAAGTGATTAAGAATCACAAGCTTATGTGAAGAATGTCCGATAAAACTACTAATAAATCGATTAGACACAAGTTTAGATTCACAGAATACTAGAAAAGGATCTTCATATGAAGGAAAATCAGTTAGCTTGATATCCGACCCATAAAGTTTCTCATCTTCATTCGAATAAACTTCCTTAACTTCTTCAAGAAATTCAAACCCCTCATCTTGTGGACTGATGATATTAATCTTTTCCGTCTTCACAATAATGTCAGTTTTTTGCTTCTTTAATAACTGGAACAACATCATATTCTGTACGAATATCCATGTTTGAAATAGTACTACTATTTTTATCCACACCTAAAGACGCATCAGAATTAGATATTGCCTCAGATTTTTTTGTTATAGTACTTGTGTTTTTGTATTTAGTAACAGGGTGGTTGTGGGCAAATCCCTCAACATGTTCCATATTACAGTATCCATTAACAGTTTGGTTGAGGGTGAATCCCTTAACACGTTCTCTGTTAACGTATCCATTAACAAGTTGGTTGTGGGCGAATCCCTCAACACGCTCCATGTTAATGGTTGACTGTCTAAGGTTTGCATTGACATTCACATAGGTGTTAAGCCTCTCCATGAGTTGGTCTAATTGATGTTGTATTCTGTCTAATACTAACCATGCAACCTCGATGCTCCGATCACCGTCGAAGGTTGTGTTTCTAGCCTTGCCTTCTGTCATTAAGCCAGGAGAAACCTCGCTCTTGATGCCAACTGACGCAGCGGAAAACTGATAAAAGCCTTAGAACTCCGTCTAAAAACTATAAAACCGAAATTGATGACAAGAATACTAAAATACTGAATTTTATAGTTTTAATTGAATGAATGAAACAACTACTAGACCCTCTTTATATAGGTCTAGGGTTTCCTAATCCTAGTCAAATTCAAATAGCAAGTCCTAAGAAAATAAAACACTAGAATAAAAGAAATCCTAAACTGAAAACAATTACCAAAAATAGAAAAACTACTAAAATAAACTAGATCTGAAGATACAGAAAATCTCCCTGCATCAAGATAAATGATGTGAAAGTAAAATCAGAGACACCAAGATTATTTAACGTGGCAAAAAACCCCTCCAAGATAGAAGGTAAAAAAACCACGGGACCTAGTCCAGAAATCTTCAACTATGATTAAATAATGGGTTACACAATTCTTCGCCAAACCTATGGTGGATAAACCAATTGTTCAAGATGTGTGGAAACACTCTTGCATAACAATTCTTCCCTAAACAAATAGAGGATTAACCAATTCGTCACCAAACCTATGGTGGATAAACTGAACAAAGAAATAGAAATCTCTTACTTCTTAGGATTTAAACAAATCCTAGATTACCAAAGGTTGAAGAAGATAACCACAAACTAAATTGCTTCACAAGATTAATAATCTTCTTTTCTTCAAACCAATGTTCTTCTCTTTCAATCTCTCTTGAAAGAACCACTTCAGAAATCTCTCTTACTCTGACTTCTCTTTGTTCTGGAAGTTGTTGTCTCTCTTATCTCTCTCTAACCTGAGAAGATATATGTGAGAGGATTCTCTTGTAATTCTCCCAACTGAGAGGATACTTTCTGACTTGAAAGTATGATACTCTCTAACCTGAAAGTATGAATAATTCCATCATTTTCATTCCTTATTTATAATGACACAAATAAGAAGGTTTACCAATAGAAATAGGAATTCCTTTTTAGGCTTGAAAAAATAGAAGTTTCTATTTTTTTCCCTAAACAAGGAATAAGGGAAACCCTTTCCAACTAGGAATCCTTTTCATATGAGGAGGGACCCCATCAATAGTTGTATGTACATACCATACAAGTAACAAAGAACAGTTTAAGGTAGATAAATAGGAATTTTTCATTGTTTTGGTTGGATAACTAGGCAAGTGATTGATCTGATATACATGAATATTCATTTCCCTAGTTTAACATATATAGGGATTGGACCATAAGACTTAGAACCCTAGTATGGGAAGAAGTTCAACCTAGTAAAAGTACTACATGCTTTCGGCTATCCTACTCCTAGCCTCAAAGAAAAGTGGCACAAGTCAGACTTAACTAATTTGGGGTCACACTTTAAGACCTTAAATTGCTTGGGGCTTGGCACGACCTACCTTTTTTATCTTTGGAATGCAGGTCTAGCCACTTTGAGTAAAACCTTGAAGTTCCTTTTTTTTTGTGGAGGGAAGAAATAGTAGAATTCATTGGGCATGCAGACTTGGGGCATCATCTAGGGCATTTTGGTCAGACCTAACCTCACAAACTACATATATTCTTGAAATGAATAATAGAACAAAATGCCTTTCTTTTTGAAACAAGCAAGATGCCAACTTAATATGGGGGATTTTAAGTTTCTCCGTGTAAATACTAACAAATACAGTAATGGAAAGTTATTCGCATGACAATGTCAACATACTTCAAGGGGTATAAATTCATGTCTCGAACCCATGCCTTAGAGAATAGAAACCAGTTTGATAACCACTCCCACCAGAAGTTGTAGACTTATCCGTTCATTTTACTTCTCATACAACTAATTTTGAATTTGTGTCGGAGTTATTTAAGTTTGTAGGCTATGCTTACATTTTAGTTGCCCACAAATTACTCTACGTGCAAACAAGATGAAACAAAAATAAACCTCAAATAGATAAAATTTTTGGGTCCATGGGTTTTAAGTCCAAAATAAAGTTCAAAAAGGATTTAAGGTCCAATCTTTCCAGAAAATAGGTTTTTAGTCCTTTTCGATTTTGGAAGAAACATTGTTGATACATAATGTGTTATGTATGACACATTTAAAAAAAATGAAATAAAGTATGAAACTTTAACAATAAATAACAGGTAATTTATGAAACAAAACAAGAATCAATAAACAGAAAAACACTGTAACTTTGATATCTAGACATACTTTAACTAATTTGGACTAAATATCTATTATAATTATTATTTTGGCTTAAAATCTTATATCAATATGAGGGTGGACTAAATATGTATTTAGGGGTAGATTTTTGGACTAGAAACCCAAAAATTATAAATTCTTGTACCTTCTAAAGAAAATGAAAAGAAGAAAAGGGGAAGTTTATGGGCACTCCCATTTCCACAAGGGCAGTTTTAGCATAGGATATTGGGGCTGCTGCAGGGATAGACGTTTTGGGCCCCGGCAAAGGAGATTTCGTAAGGCGCCCACTAGATTTACTAGAGACGCCTAATTTTAGCCAAATTTTATGGAGGCGGGAGGGAAGGCGGCGTCTTTAGGGAAAGAGACGAACCTTGCTTACTTGGTGACGTGAACTTGGATCACTTATTCCTTTTGTTTCCATATGACCTTCTCTTACCCCCCACACTGATAAATAATTTAACATTCTTTGACCTTGATCATCATTGGGAATCTTAAAAAGTTAGGTTATAACAATTAAAAGTGAGATAATCTTACCAACTCTCACCATTTTTCTAACCTGTAAATGGATATATAAATAATTCAGAAATGGGTGAAGAGTCCAAAAGTATGACAAAAAGTTGATGCTCTTATTCCTAGCCGACACTAAATATTTTTAGTGTGGAATTATTTTTCCAATAAAGTTCCATATTTAGATCTTTAAAAATACTATAAGATATGGTAGTATAATAGTTGCATATTTCTTCTAAAATTTAATCTTTTCAAGAAAATGAAATTTTAACTTTTGAGGTTCTTATAACTAGTTATAGTTAAGGGGAGACATAGATAGTTTTGATGGTGAAGATTTTGGAGTTATTATATGTTGATGAAACTATTGATGCATCCAATTACTTATCACATTTTGCAACAAAAAGAAAAAGTACATATCACATGTATAACTTATCTTTTTCCCTAAAGAAAAATTGGTATAACCTTAGCTAAAATTTGATGTAATGTGTACAACTAAAGAAGCTTAGATGGGTGATAAAGATCTATGGCTAGCGAAAAATATGTTAACGAAGAGCTATCGTGAAAATAACAAAAGACGGAGTCAAATATCTTTTTATTCTCTTGTAGAATAGACCGGTGCAATTTGAAAAAAAAAACAGTATTAACATACACATACGATTAGCATAAAAATGCAGTGTTTGCTCTTATAAAGCAATCGGTACGACTAGAATTAGGAGGAATGTCTTCTTATTACAAACACAATCAAGTAGGTAGCAATTAAGTGGGAGATTGATTAGACAAACATATGTCTTATTTATCTAAACAAACAAAATCTAATGTTTTCTAGACTTTGGTCTTTCATGCAAAAACTCAGTTTTGAGATGTGATATATCAACTAAAAAACGCTTATAGTTCAACAAAAGAAAAAAAAAATGAAAAACGCTTAAACCTTAACTGTGAGTTACCCACAAGTCCACAACACTTTAGAAAACAGAGGACAAGGACAAAAAGTGTATAAAATGTGAAAAAAAGAGGACAAAAAGAAAAAGCATGTAAATGTGAAATGAGTTTTTACCAGTTAAATAATAAAAATTACGATCGTCACTCTGATCTCTTGACCTACCAAAATCTCTGAGCAAGGTCATTGAGAGTTTGAGACCCCTGTACTTACAAAAAGCGACTCAGTTAGAGTGACATGTTTCAACAAAAAAAAAGAAGACAGAGTGACATGATAAAGAATGAGAGTGAATTTTTTTTTTATCTTCGAGAGCATCTCCCAATGCAAAACTAATAAGAAAAACCTCGAGATGTTCCATGTCTCAAGTGTCAATTAAGATTCTCTTTTTTAGATAACATTATTGAGATCATTTACTTAAAAGACATTTCTAATGCAATACTTAAAAATTATTTTGGTGACATATTATAGATGGGTAGTCTTCTCTGTAATATTGTGTGGACAATGGAGGTCTTCAAGAAGAATCTCAAATATTAAGTTTTTTCGAGCATTTTCAAGGCAAGACTCCATTTGAAAAACTCTAAGTGTTACTTAGTACTAAAAACTCTCTCTAATGCCAGACTGAATTTGGATCCTACGATGATGTGACATCATTTAATTCTAAGATGTCTCGAGAAGAAATTTAATATTTGACATTTTTTTTAGAGGATCTAATTTGTCCACTCAAAACTAAAAGTAAACCCATCCATGAAACGACACTGTAGTAATTTTTAAAGTGTTGTGATGGGGATGTCTTTTAAATTTAGGATATATAATTAAATATCATAACATCATCTTAAGGATCCAAATTAAATTTAGCATTGGAAATTTTTTTTAATAGAGAAATTTGATCAAAACTCCCTAAAAAATTTAGACTTGGGTTAAAAAAAATCAGTTAACTTTTTTAGTCTTTAGCTCCATGAGTATTTTTTTTATTTGCAACACCTTGCGACAGCTGTGCAACGTTTTAACACAACAGTGCTTTGCAACACCTTACAATAGCTTTGCAACGCCTTTATAAAAATTGAGTTTGTTATCAAATAAAATACAAATTCGGAGTATTTGAGTTTTAAACAAAAAAAAATATATTGAGTTTTTAACAACGAAATATTTTTAAAAAAAAAATTTTAAACTGGATCTTCGGTCTAATTTCTTGTTTTAACATATCTAAAAAAAAATAAATAAAGTGACATGTAAATCTTTTCAAATTCTGCATTCAAGATACTCTGAACTATCTTTCTTACTTGTTCGGAATTCGGCCGTGGGTTTATCAGAAAAACATTTTTGGAGCCTCAAAGTACCCCTCATTAAATATTTTCATCTAATTTTGCCACAGTGGGGAGGTTTTGTTGTTCCAAAGGTCCTATCATGACAGCTGCTACTTTCTTTCTCACTCTTCTCCTCCTCCTCCAAAACCCTCTCCTCTAAAGCCTTCCCCCCTCCCCCACCACCACCATTTTCATTTTCTCTCTCTTCTCTTTGACTTTCCATTCTCACACTCATTTTGTATCATTTCCTTTTTCTCTCTCTCTCCTAAAAAAGCTTCAACAACTTTCACAGTTGAGTAAGAAGAAGAAGATGACTGAGAGTAAAGGTGGGTTCTTGAACGACAAATTATCAAAGAGAACCTCAATTTTTGGACTTCGATTATGGGTAGTTCTTGGTGTTTGTGTTGGTGCTACTTTTGTTATCCTTCTCTTTTTACTCTCTCTTTGGCTTATCTCAAAAAGAAACAACACTAGAAATACTAATTCATCTAGTACTAGTAAAAAATCCACCACAATCCCTAATGTTCCTAAAGAAATTCAAGAAATCAGAATCGACCCAGGTAAGAATTCAACTCATTATCAACTAGATTCCAACAAAAATCATCATCTAGTACAAATTCAACAAAACCCATTACCTGAATCAGAACAAATTGGTTTATTACTTCATCCTGAAGAAGAGAATGTAACTGGACCTAATAGAATTCATATTGAAATTGGAAAGGATAATCGAATTTCATACCCTGCTACTGGTGGAGGAGGTGGCGGTGGAGGTGTCGGTGGTGGTGGCGGTGGTGGGTCTTCTCATGGGAGTGGAGAAAGTAGGTCAGTTGAACAAGTACCCATTTCCATCCCTGAAGTTTCTCATTTGGGATGGGGACATTGGTATACACTTAGAGAGCTTGAAGCTTCTACTGATGGATTTGCTGATGAACATGTAATTGGGGAGGGTGGATATGGAATTGTTTATCGTGGCGTCTTAGAAGATAATTCCCAAGTTGCTATCAAGAATTTGCTTAACAACAGGTACAATTTTGCCTACTTCTGCTTAAAATTGTAACTGAATTTAGAAGAAACCCTAGTGTATTGCATTTAGTGGTCAATGGTGGTTTATCATGGGTTTCAAGTTTTCTATCTATCTGAAACTTGGGGTTTCGTTAATTTAGATAATTGTTTCTTCAGGGGACAAGCTGAGAGGGAGTTTAAGGTTGAAGTTGAAGCAATTGGGCGCGTTCGCCACAAGAATTTAGTTAGGTTGCTTGGCTATTGTGCTGAAGGAGCTCATAGGTAAGTTGTTTGAAATTTTGTACTCTTACTAAGGTTACCATTTTTATCAGAATTTCGAGGTTGTTATGGTGTAGTAATGTAGAAAGAGGCATTGACGCCCACGGCTAACTAGTATATATCCGAAAATATTTAACTTATTTGGCTTTGAAGAATGATAGAAGAAGCTACAAAACTAGATCTATCCAGACCTAAATAGGAATCAACCGTCCATCAAGAGAGAGAAAGAGTTGACCGGGAAATGAGGATCGTTGATTTTGTGTAGGTCTGGAATAGGCTTTGATTTGTAGCCTTTTCTAGCATTGTTCGTTGGCTATCACTATAGGAAACCGTTAGTAAGCTAACCCGGGCTATAATACAGTTTGGGCAGCTATTGGTTCCCCCACTAGTTGTTTCATATGCTTGGATTGAATTTGTATGTAACGAGAAAAATACATGTCCTGATTTCCTGTGTTGGTGTGTGTGGCTAGGATGCTTGTTTACGAGTATTTAGATAATGGAAATCTAGAGCAGTGGCTTCACGGTGATGTAGGTCCTTGCAGCCCTCTTACATGGGAGATTCGTATGAACATTATTCTCGGGACAGCGAAAGGGTATTGTATAACTTCATTCGACTTGAATAAATGCTTGAGCTGTTCTTACATTTGTGCCCACACCTAATACTTGGTTGAAATAATAGGTTGACATATCTTCATGAAGGGCTTGAACCAAAGGTTGTTCACCGTGATGTTAAATCGAGCAACATTTTGTTAGATAGGCAGTGGAACCCCAAGGTATCGGATTTCGGACTTGCTAAATTATTGGGCTCGGACAGTAGCTATGTCACTACCCGAGTCATGGGGACATTTGGGTAAGTTCAAAACTCCTCACGATAACTACCATCTAAAAGTAAAAGGAAAGAAGAAGCTTTAGCAACATTTCTTGATATAGTCGGATCAAGAATATACGAACATAATGTCCTGCCTTTTTTTTTTTTCTCTGCAGCTACGTATCTCCAGAATACGCTAGTACAGGGATGTTGAATGAACGAAGTGATGTATATAGTTTCGGGATTCTCATTATGGAGATAATTTCAGGGAGAAGCCCAGTTAATTACAGCCGGCCTGCCGGAGAGGTATTACAATCACATGAAAAGATATTAAGGTCATCATGTTTGTATAAATTTAGTTCAAATCTTTCCAAGATTCTTCTCTCTCTTATTGAAACTTATGGGTTTCAGGTTAACCTGGTTGAATGGCTGAAATCGATGGTATCAAGCAGGAATGCTGAAGGAGTTTTGGATCCTAAACTACCCGAGAAACCATCTTCTAGGGCATTGAAACGAGCCCTCTTAGTAGCTTTGAAATGTGTAGACCCAGATGCCCAAAAGAGGCCAAAGATGGGTCATGTAATACATATGCTTGAGGCCGATGATTTCACTTTCCGAGACGTATGTTTCTGTTCTTCATCACCTTCCAAAAATTTCTACATCTCTACTGAAAGTCATTTTTTTGCTGTCACCGTTAGACATTAGAACCTAAAACATCTTAAGCAAGTCTCTTACAAGATTTACTTCCAGTTAGATTTCAATTAATATCTGCGCCCTAGTTTGACCTTTTTATGCTCTTCGTTTATTATGCTTTATTAGGATCATCGAGCTGGGCGGGACTCAGTACGTGCATATCGTGATCTGAAGGCGGTAACTGAGTCCGGAGACAGCAGTGGGTATGACAGTGGCAGCCAAGCCACCAGGACAAGGTGGAAAAAGCCAGAGTTCTCGGACGAGAAGGTGGTGGTGGATTCAGAAGTTGTGTAAAAGGTGAAACCACTAATTTGTCGATTGCTTCTCTCCATAGAGAGTTGACTTATGAAAAATGCCATTTTTTTACTTCAAAGTTATCTGTATATGAATGGTAGTAATCACTGTTATATGGTCTTGTTAGTTTTTGTAGCATCTCAAAGGCAAGCAAGGTATATGATTGAAGACGACCACTGTTTGGAATCATTTTCTTGAGGTATTTGTATGTAAGTTTTTTCGTCTTCGAATGTAGTTAATATGTATACCACTTCAGATACTAGCCATGATTGAGGTTGTTGTTCCACGAATTACGGGTTTCTTTGTTCAATGATAATAATTGATGTTGATTTTTTCTTTCTTGTTAATAATTAAGGCAGAAAAATAATGCCATTGAGACACATCAGGAGGACACAAACCAAGTGCTGACTGGTCCTAATTGTAATTTAGAGGTTGCGAAGTTCCACCTCAGATGTCCACGGCCCGCACCCCCACCCCCACCGGACACCCTGCCATGTAAATGCGCTCTTATCAATCAGACAGCAAACCATTTCATCATTAGTGAGTCCTGACTGTCGGAGGAACTGAGCCCGAGTCGTGTAGCTATAATTGAACTTCTTACACATATTTTCCACCAATTCAACCCAATTGAACCATGAACTACTAGTTTCATCAATTTTGGTCCCTTCATAGTGACTGAAAAACTTTGCTTTTCAAGTTTCTCTCTGAAAACTACTATTGTTTTTCAGAGTAAATCCGTTCAAGGGTGTGAACTTACTAGTAAGAGGTGACATTCTGTCTCGTACCAACATCACCGTCCTATGAGATTCGTGAGTGACTTTAGTATCAAAAGAAGAAGCACTTGCATTAAAGAGTCCAATGAGAAATGGGTAATTGAGATATTTCGGTGGCTTTGTGCAATTATAACGGTGGGAAATGCTAAGTGACCAAAGGATTTTTGACCAAATCCTTGATTTGATGAGTCACACGGATAAAAGAACGGTCTAGATTAAAGTCAAACTTTGTTTCTTTTTTGTCCTTTAACGAAAGTGAGTCATTAGGTCAAAGATTTTGTCAAAGATTTTGTTATTGTAGCACTCCCCACATAACGGTAGTGGTAGCCCGTGAGATGAGATCTTCGTCTACAAATAATGAAACAAAGTCCAATCTCTTAAGTAATACGATAAAATTTCTCTCTGAACGAAGTTCTTCGTTTCTCTCTTGGGAGCACTAAGAGCTCTATCAAGTGATAGTAGACCCCTATGTACACTTCCTTTGGACGTTTACTTAAAAATTTCATATGAAGTTGGAAAAGACAGCCTGATGTAGCTTTTAGGATCCAATGCAAATGACATACATGAGAATATGTTTGACAAAAAAAGATGTGATTGTTAGAAGTAGTAAATTCATAATCTGATTCTCAGTAATTGATAATATCTTCTTCTATTATTTGGTTTTGTTAGGAATAAGGTAGTAGTATTTTGTCCCTAATTATTTGATAGGAGCATCTATAGGCGCCTCCCAAAACTGCTGGAGGTGCCCCCGGAGCACCTCCAACTCAAGCCCTCCCACGTGTCTCCTCTTCTTCTATTCTTCTTCGACTTCTTTCTCTCTCTAAAAATTGAAAATCGACCACGAAAGGTTAAATCAACAAAAGTCCATTAATCTATCAAAGAGATACACAAAAGAATATACGTTTATTGGTTAAGTACTTTAGTAGAATATTTGACTTATCTAAACAAAACTGAACTAAAATTGGAAGGAAGATTTTTGTGAGATGAAGAAACCCTAGATTTGCAAATATTTTTATGCATTGAAGAAACCCGAGATTTGAGGGATAAACAAACCAACAAGGCAGAAACCCTAGAGTTCTGTGAGATTTGGGGATGAAAAAACTCCTCGAACTGGTCAGTCCCAGACCTTAATCGAGGTCTCGACTGACCAGTCTGAGGCCCAAAGCATGGCCTTAGACTGGACCAATCCGGACATGTCAGATTGGGCAATGATTTGGGTTTCGTATTGGTCAGTCCGAAGGGAGGCGCCTACAGTTGTTGGGAGACGCCTACAATTGTTGGGAGGCGCTTACAGTTGTGGGGAGTTGACTACGGTCAAACCCTTTAAGGAGGCCCCTACAACAATTTTGGGACGCGCCTTGAGACGCTCCCTTATTTGATTGACAACTCTAAATGAAGGAACTATAAAGCCACCGATGCCAACTGGAGTCCTTTAGTCGGAAGAATGCCATTCCTAATTCATTTTTGTCTGCTATATATCATTTCACAATGTGATTCGTGGTATTCATTCCATTCATGCACGGCATACGTGTCACAAGAATAAAATCGAATCAAATCTGACCTGATCGAATTAATTGACTTTTATCAATTGGGCTAAGCATGTTAGTGGATAGGGGGTGTCGGTCTTGATCAACCCACATAAATGAATGATACTTCACACAGTAATGATAGAGAAACCGAATATACTGGCAGATTTCCAACGTGTCAGCCACGTCTCAAATTTTGCCCGGCTGATGCTAGGGTATTGGGTGCATCTATAAGCGACCCCTCCTTTTTACTCTTGGCTCACCTCACTATTAGTCCCCCACAGACTGCTGGGGCAAGGAGTCTGTCTAATTCGTGTCGGGCTTGAACAACGTGGAGTCAGTCCAGTCCGAGTTACCCCGGACCACCTTGCAGGGGCGGGGCTGAGATTTTGAGGGCCATGTGCCAAATTTCAAAGAGGCCCATTATACGATAAATAAAACTAAGAAAATCTCATTAAATAATAGATAAAAATGATGTTAAATTGATAATCCGTCCAAATATAAAATATATTGAACTAAAAAGCATTGTTGTTTACATCTGTATACTATATTATCGTCTTGTTTCTTTTAAACAATGATAATATCCTTCTGAAATTTTTCAGAGATAAACAGTCAGTATTTTAACTAAAATTCCTTAAATGAAAAACAGAAGGTTAGTACTCTGTTTTTAAATTTCAGATACAAATTGTATCTTTAACTAATAAAATAAGAAAGAGGATAGAGAACAGAAATTATATTAGTTAGAACCGAGGCGAGTGATCTCTTTCCTTAAGACAATAATTCGCCTTGTTTATTGTACCAACAGTATAGGCGATTTGTCTCCCAGGATACAACGGATTACCTTTTCGGATCGGAGGTACTTAGATCTGAAAAACTCTTTCGAACGTCAGTAAGTATTGAAAACTCTTGAATGCCTTAAACTCTCTTAATTCGAAGTGAATTTTGAAGTCTGGTTTCATGGCTTATTTAAAGGTGAGAGGTGACTGTTTGTTAACAGTCACATTTGGAGGGAAAAGTCACAACCCTCACTTTTGGGGGGAAAAGTCACAACCCTCTTGAAGAAAGGAGGTACTGATCCACGGGTTTAATCTGGTCCGTCGGATGTAGATTTAATCTTGTCCGTCGGATTGCCTTTGGTATTTAAAATAAAACAAAGGCTTCTATGCGCCCAATGCGCCCAATGCGCCCTAAACGCCCATTCGCCCACGCGCGTGCGCGTGCGTGGTTTGCGTGGTGCAAACCACGCAAATCGTTGGACCTTTATTTCATTCATACTATAGTATGGGAGAGCAGCTTATTATAAACCCTACATATTCCTTTAACTTACCCGATATGGGACTTTCCTTAAATATTTCACATATTTCCATATTTAAACCCAAACTTCGAAAATTAATATCTTATTCATACGGAATCGGTTTTGAGCAAACCAAAGCTTGAAATTCAAGCCCTCGACGAGACGAACGCAACGGTACGTTATTTGAGTTATTTCGACAAAGGGAACCTTGTCAAAAAGGCAAAAAACGCCCCTGCTGGAAAGTCGATTCCAACAATCCCCCACATGAATAAATATTGATCTTTCGAATATGCTGTTAGCATTGCTATAGTTCTCAAACTGAAGTTTGCTGCATCGGGAAAGATAGCTTTTGGCTTTGAATCTTCCGTAGCGAATAGTTATCGGGTTTGCAAAGACTTTAGTGAACATATGTCTTGAACTGAGTCTTATGAACTGCATACCAATGCAATAACTATCACACAGCTAGTTCCTTACTTTCTGTAGTTCTCGGTTGTGTTCATTTCGGCCGTGAACATTCCCAGGTTTTCGTGTGTGTGTTAAAGAAGTCTGCCTTTACGACCTTCTCATAGAACCGGCCTCAGTTCACACACATATAGGTAATTCTTTTAATGGTATCCTGCAATACCATATTTCAGAAGAAATTCTAAAAATAAGTAATTACTAAAAGCCAAATGCTTATCCTTTCTATTTGCAGGCAACACTGATTCATCATAGGAATGGGTAAGAGATATTTCTCTTTCAGTGTTACCATCGAGTCAGTATATAACTTCAGTTTCCCATTGAACCAAGATCTTGGGATCTCCAGTCAGCTTGGTTGGGTTTCCGTTATGACTTTACTCATTTTCATTAGGCAGTAGCCCCATTCCCCTCGATGATGCAATTACCAGCTCTCTAGATAACCCTTTTGTAAATGGATCCGCAATGTTATCTTTGGACTTGACATAATCTACAGTTATGACTCCTTCTGAGAGCAATTGCTTTACGGTATTATGTCGACGTCTTATATGACGAGACTTACCATTATACATTTTGCTATGTGCCTTTGCAATCGCTGCTTGATTATCGCAGTGTATATTAATTGCTGGCACAGGCTTGGACCAAATTGGAATGTCTTCCAGGAAGTTTCGCAGCCACTCTGCCTCTTCCCCTGCTTTATCCAGAGCAATGAATTCAGATTCCATTGTGGATCGAGCTATGCACGTCTGCTTTGAAGATTTCCATGAAATGGCAGCCCCACTTAGTGTAAACACATATCCACTAGTTGACTTACTATCATCTGTATCTGAGATCCAATTTGCATCGGAGTACCCTTCTAGTACTTCGGGATATTTGGTGTAATTCAACCCATATTCCTTAGTTTTTCTCAGATATCTTAGAACCCTAATGATAGCATTCCAATGTAGGTTACTGGGATTGCTTGTATATCTACTCAGTTTGCTAACTGAGTAAGCTATGTCTGGTCGAGTGCAGTTCATTAGATACATTAAACTGCCGATAATTCTAGAATACTCTAATTGTCTGACTCCTTGACCCGTATTTTTCATTAAGTGAATGCTTGGGTCTATCGGTGTACTTGCAACTTTTTGGTCAGTCTTGCAGAATTTTTCTAAAATCTTCTCAACATAATGAGACTGTGATAAACTTATTCCGTTATCAGTTTTAGAAATTTTCATGCCAAGGATGACTTCTGCTTTGCCTAAATCTTTCATATCAAAATTTTTAGACAACATCTTCTTAGTTTTATTTATGATATCTAAATTATTTCCCATAATTAACATATCATCTACATATAGACATAGGATAATGCATCCATTTGCGGTGGTCTTAGTATAGACACATTTATCGCATTCATTAATTTTGAAACCATTTGATATCAATATATTATCAAATTTCAAATGCCACTGCTTCGGAGCCTGTTTTAGCCCATAAAGTGATTTTACTAGCTTGCATACTTTTCTTTCCTGGCCGGGAATGACAAACCCTTCTGGTTGACTCATATATATTTCTTCTTCTAGTTTCCCATTCAAGAAAGCAGTTTTTACATCCATTTGGTGTATTTCTAAATTATGTATGGATGCTATTGCCAGTAGCAACCGAATAGAGGTGATTCGAGTTACAGGAGAATAAGTGTCAAAGTAATCAAGACCTTCTCGTTGTCTGAACCCTTTTGCTACAAGTCTTGCCTTATACTTATCGACTGTTCCATCTGTTTTCATTTTCTTCTTAAAGATCCATTTGCAACCTAAAGGCTTGCAACCTGGAGGCAATTCTACTAGTTCCCAAGTGTGATTATTCATGATGGACGTAATCTCATCGTTTACAGCTTCCTTCCAGAAGGAAGCTTCTGGGCTTCTCATAGCTTCTACAAATGACTGTGGATCATTTTCCAATAGATATGTCAGAAAATCGGGACCAAAGGTTTTTGCCACCTTTGTCCGTTTACTTTTTCGAGGTTCTTCAGTTTCTAACTCGGGTTCAATCTCTTGAAGTGTTTCTTTTTCTAACTCAGATTCATCTTTGTTAGATGCTTCTACCACTTCGGTTTGGTCACGTTTTCTTTTTAATGAGGAGCTATCTGAATTCGTTTTGTATGGAAACGTATTTTCAAAGAATTCAGCATCTCTGGATTCCAATATAGTGTTTATCTGTATATTCGGAATCTCAGATTTGTGTACCAAGAATCTATAGGCACTGCTATTTATGGCACGTCCTATAAAGATACAATCTACTGTTTTTGGTCCTATTTTGACTCTTTTAGGAGGAGGGACCATCACCTTAGCAAAGCACCCCCACACTTTGATGTATTTAAACGACGGTGGTCTTCCTTTCCACATCTCATATGGTATTTTACCTGTTGTCTTATGAGGCAATTTATTTAATATGTAATTTGCTGAAAGAATAGCTTCCCCCACAAGTTTTGGGGTAGTCCAGAACTTATTAGCATAGCATTCATCATTTCTTTTAAAGTTCGATTCTTACGTTCAGCTATACCATTTTGTTGGGGTGAGTAAGGGGCAGTAGTTTCATGAATAATGCCACTTTTGGCACAAATTTCAGCAAATGGTGACTCATATTCACCACCTCTGTCACTTCTTAAAGCTTTGATCTTTTTGTTCATTTGATTTTCAACTTCATTCTTATAAAGTTCAAATTTCTCAATCGCCTCATCTTTACTTCTCAATAAGTAAACATGACAATACCTTGTACAGTCATCGATGAAGGTTATAAAGTACTTTTTTCCTCCTCTTGTCTGGACCATTTTTAAGTCACATAGATCACTATGTACTAAGTCTAATGGTTCTGTTATTCTTTCAATTGAATGGAACGGTTTCTTAGATAATTTAGATTCTATGCATACATGACATTTTGTTTTAGAGTCTGTATTAAATTTCGGGATTAGGTTCATGTGCATTAACTTCTTCAGAGAGTTATGGTGAACATGACCTAGCCTTTCATGCCAAATTTCACAAGAGTCCACAATGTAAGCAGAACTAATATCTTTATTAATATTCTTAGGAGTTACAGTCACAACGTTTAACTTAAATAACCCCCCAGTACAATATCCCTTCCCTACATACATTTCATTCTTAGAAAGTACAAACTTATCAGAAACAAAAACAAGTTTAAAACCGTTCTTGCTAAGTAGAGACCCAGAGACAAGATTCTTTCGAACATCGGGGGCATGCAGTACATTGTTCAAAGTTACTTCTTTTCCAGAAGTAAATTTCAGAATAACCTTTCCTTTTCCCACGGCCTTGGAGGTAGCGTCATTTCCCATGAATAAAGTTTCTCCTCCATTTATTTCGGTATAGTTTGAGAAAAGATTTTTGTCGGCACAGATGTGCCTTGTTGCTCCCGTATCAACCCACCATTCCATAGAATTTGCGACGAGATTTACTTCAGAAATCATATAACACAAGTTAAGTTTCTGAAATTTTTCAGAAATGTCTTCTACTCCCGTCACCATAGCACATAGATTTTCGGGCTCATTATCTTCTACTACAGAAGCTTGATTCTTTGCCTTGATCTTTCCTTTTGACTTCTTATATTTCTTGACTTTGCCGTTTTTCGAACGACAATCTTTTGCAAGATGTCCTCTCTTGCCACAAGTGTAGCAGTCACCTTCAAACTTTCGTTTATTTGACTTACCTGTGGCTGCTCCTTGACTAGGAGGACGTTGACGCTTTTGGTTGGGTGTGGAACCACCCTCAATCATATTAAACTTGGAATCAGAAGAAGACTTTTCATTTTTCTTTTCTGCAACTCTACTGTCCTCTTCCACTCGGAGTTTTAGAATTAACTCCTCAAGGGACATGTCTTTATTTTTGTGACGTAAATAATTTTTGAAATCTTTCCATCCGGGAGGTAATTTTTCTATCATGGCCCTGACCTGGAAAGCTTCATTTGTAACCATATGTTCTGATTTTAATTCTTGTAGTATGAGTTGGAATTCCTGAACTTGTAACATTACTGACTTTATGTTAGTCATCTTAAATTCAAGAAATCTCCCTACTATGAATTTTTTCACTCCAGCAGTCTCAGTTTTATATTTATTTGCTAGAGTTTCCCATAATTCCTTTGCAGTATCCATAACATAATAAATATTATACAACCCATTATCTAAGGAATTCAAGATATAATTCTTGCATAGAAAATCAGAATGTTTCCATGCTTCGATTGCTGATACGTGTTGAACATCACCATCTTCGTTCAACACAGGCTTGCTTTCTGTTAAATATTTGACCAACCCAAGGGTAGTCAGATAAAACAACATTTTCTGTTGCCAGCGTTTGAAATCAATCCCGCAGAACTTCTCGGGTTTTTCAGCATGAGTGGTTGGACCAACTGATTTCATTCCTGACTCAACATTGCTTGCCATTTTTTCTGAAAAACAGAATACACCTTTCAGTATACAAATCAAAATAAAATTATTGTCTTAAGATTGTTGTTTACATCTGTATACTATATTATCGTCTTGTTTCTTTTAAACAATGATAATATCCTTCTGAAATTTTTCAGAGATAAACAGTCAGTATTTTAACTAAAATTCCTTAA
>BEHA01003981.1:526566-537477 GCA_002897215.1 Eschscholzia californica subsp. californica
TAGATCATAGATATCAACCTAATGGCATTGATCAATGAGAGGAAATTGACCCAAGTGTTGAACTCGATAGTAGGATATATTCCTGTGGGATCTTCGTTGGTTGATGTTAATGTTAACTCTTAATCAAACTTGAAATAGCCGGTTAGATATCACAATGCATCTGATTTAAGGTTTTCTCTTACAAAGTGGATTATGATCCACTGTTCTAACTTCGTGAGCGACATTACCATGTGGGATTCATTTAAAATAAAACTAGCAGTAGGCTATATTCTAAACAACATTCAGGAATGCTTCATATGGGCCGTTAAGCTCTTACAGTGCTATGTGCTTTTATTCCTATTCCTTATGAAACTTCTAATACAATAACGTTTACAAGTTGTTAATATTTTGCATCTATCAAAATATGCTTCATTTGAGATTATGGGTGGTTTTTGGCGAGTTTTGAAGGCTTTACCACTTTTTACTGATTGTACTTTTTAGTAACAATATTACTAGTTTGTAAATTTTGTAAGCATCTTCACTCATTGTGGTATGGCACCAAGAGATTGCGGATACTATTTGGAAATGAAGGTTGGAATCGGATTAAATACAAATACTGTGGTGTAGGACAGAAATGGGAAACTGGAATTAAGGAAGCAACTAACTTGATTATATTATAGATATAAGAAATAACGCACTAGTATCACACCAGTACAAACTAGGAATCACTCCTAGAGCCTTTAGGCATCACACCTTTGGGGTATTTGCATCACACAAACACATAAAGCTTAACTAGCTGCTGGAATACTCTCTGTCTGTCCTCAAACAGCAGAATACAACCCTTATATATAGCCTAAAACTGACCCTTGATATCCCATACTTCTAGACTTTTAAACTTCTAAACTCCTAGGACATAAATGACATTAAAGAGACACTAGATGACATTAAAGATATTAAAGAGACACTAAAAGACATTAAAGACACTTAACCATCCTAATACTTAGAAACTAGTAGAATCTCCACAAAGACATGTGGATCAGGCCCGCATTATTCAAGGTTCTAAGTGGGCCATTCATGCAAGACACGCCAAATCAAAATTTGGGTCTGGCAATCCTTCTTTTGACGTCTCCCATATGCCTTAAACAGTTGCTGCCATTCATCTCTATCAATTCTCCCGGGCATGAGAAAACTCGACCCCGACGAGTTAAATGCATAAAATTTCTCATCAAGGTCTTGGTCAAGTACTTTGGACTCATCATCTCTATCATACTGGTTGGGGGCTGGTCAACTCTTGTGCTTAACAGGCATAATGTGTGGAGATGTTTCACCTCTGTTTTCTGTTTGATATTGTTGTACTATTTTTAATGTCAAGTCTCTTCATAAGCCACAATACACCACCAAGATACGTAGGTATTATTCGAGAACATCATTTGCAATTCATGCTGGTTATTAAGCATTATTGCATGAGTTCCAAGGCACTTAAAGATATACAATGCAAGATTAAGTTTTGAACGGGTCTATCCGGCCTTCCCTAAGCAATAATTGTATCTTGGTGGTTATTGGCAAGTTTTGAAGGCTTTTACCACTTTTTACTAATTTTACTTTTTAGTAATAATAATATTACTAGTTTGTAAATTTTGTAAGCATCTTCATTTATCGTGGTATGGCACCAAGAGTTTGCGGGTACTATTTGGAAATAAATGTTGGACTCGGATTAAATACAAATACGTTGGGGGCTGGTTTACTCTTGTGCTTAATACACATGATGTGTGGAGATGTTTCATTCTGTTTTTTGTTTGATATCGTTTTATTATTTTTTAATGTGAAGTCTCTTCATAAGCCACAACACCACCAAGATACGTGGGTATTATTCGAGAACATCATTTCGAATTCATGTTGGCCGTTATGCATTATTGCGAGTGCAAGACACTTAAATATATAAAATGCAAGATTGAGTTCGGAAAGGACCTATTCGGTCTTCCCTAAGCAATAATTGTATCTTGGCGGTTATTGGCGAGTTTTGAAGGCTTTACTACTTTTTATTGATTCTACTTTTTAGTAATAATATTACTATTTTGTAAATTTTGTAAGCATCTTCATTCATCGTGGTATGGCACCAAGAGATTGCGGGGTGCTATTTCGAAATAAATGTTGGAATCGGATTAAATACAAATACTGGTTGGGGGCTGGTTTACTCTTGTGCTTAATACGCATGATGTGTGGAGATGTTTCATTCTGTTTTTTGTTTGATATCGTTTTATTATTTTTTAATGTCAAGTCTCTTCATAAGCCACAATACACCACCAAGATACGTGGGTATTATTTGAGAACATCATTTCCAATTCATGTTGGCTGTTATGCATTATTGTGAGTGCAAGATACTTAAAGATATACAATGCAAGATTGAGTTCGGAAAGGACCAATTCGGCCTTCCCTAAGCAATAATTGTATCTTGGTGGTTAATGGCGAGTTTTGAAGGCTTTACTACTTTTTATTGATTTTACTTTTTAGTAATAATATTACTAGTTTGTAAATTTTGTAAGCATCTTCATTCATCGTGGTATGGCACCAAGAGATTGTGGGCGCTATCTGGAAATAAAGGTTAGAATCGGATTAAATACAAATACTGGTTGGGGGCTGGTTTACTCTTGTGCTTAATACGCATGATGTTTGGAGATGTTTCATTCTGTTTTTTTGTTTGATATCGTTTTATTATTTTTTTAATGTCAAGTCTCTTCATAAGCCACAATACACCACCAAGATACGTGGGTTTTATTCGAGAACATCATTTGCAAATCATGTTGGCTGTTATGCATTATTGTGACTTGTGAGTGCAAGATACTTAAAGATATACAATGCAAGAATAAGTTCGGAACGGACCTATTCGGCCTTCCCTAAGCAACAATTGTATCTTGGTGGTTATTGGCGAGTTTTGAAGGTTTTATCACTTTTCACTGATTTTACAAGTTTTTAAAGTTTATTGTATTTATCAAGAATACTTGAGCTTTACTTCAATTCTCAAGAATATGATATAACAGTAAGTTACCAAGAAGGCAAGAATGTGGGGTAACGCGAGATTAATAACGACAACGGGTTTTATTCAATTTATGGTTGGAATATCTTAATTTTCGGATGGTGATAGTTTGCTCGCAATCGTGGTTATACATGTGATGCACGAACATGCTTATTTTATTTTGTTATAGCTTCCTGTTGGTTTCTATTCTTATTGGTATTTAAACCACCGTAGTACATGTCTTTGTTTAAAAATATGACTCTTGAGTCTCGATATGTACACACATTATAAAAAGCTACCTAGAATGTGGCTATGATGTGATTAAGGTTGCCAGTAGACTCCATTCAAACTCTGATGGGCGATGTTACAAATACAGGAAGTCGAATGAATTACACATAATGGACGGCAGTGAATTCATCTTTGTAATGCACTTATACCGCGCGATATATGGAGATGCTTATTTTATTATTGCTCTCTATCATGTGTTTTTGTACAATATCTTTGTACAATGTCCACTACCCTGATAATTGATTTTCTCCGGAGAAAATGACTCGTAATATTGGTGGTCACTGATACGCTGTGAAGTAGCTTGTCCATTTGACAAGTCATTTAACAATTAACACATCAGGCTACCAAGTAATGTGGGCTAGTGGGGCATAAATGAAGGTAGTGAGATCTATTCAGGTTGCTCAAAGAAATACTTTGAATTGGTTGTGGTGTTGTATGTGAGGACACAACTCAAGAAATGTTGTTTTGTATGGATTTTGTGGTTGCCTGTTAGTCCTAATTTAACTACACATTTTTTCTGATTTTCGGCATTTAAAAGTTAAAATGTTGGAGCAAGTAATGTTTCGTTTAAGGTAGGAAAATGTTGTAGTCTCATATGTATCTTTTCAAATGTATCTAATTATGCAAAGTAAATGGGTGGTCTGCTCTTTGTTTGAATACCAGTGGTGATTTTTGGCCACCTTGGGTGGACAAATATTTTCTTATGCTTAGTTGCAAACTGATATTATATTTCGACTTTGTTTTGAGATGTCTTGATGCATGTGAACAAAAGGCCAAACATGAGACAATAGCTTATACACCCTCAGCATCGAGTATTAGTTCAATGCTTGTTCATGAAACTAAAAACTCTTTACGTTGTTAAATTGCAAAATTGTTCTTTGAAAAGGTGAAGTTCCTTCAATTATAACATCCAATGAAGAGCTAAAACTCCTTATTTGGAGGACATTATGAGAGCTTTTGCTCTACCAAAAACTATTGTTACACACAAGTGGGAGGTGGGAACTTATTTGCATCGTCTGGCGACTAATTAGTTGGTTGAAGTGAAAGTTTTCGACTTTTTTCAACTGCAGATAACTGTAGCTTCTCACTTGGCAGGACAATGGCTCTTTATGCCTTGAGCCCCTGATTTTATTTTGTTGGAGACAATGGAGCTCGCTGGATGAACAATATGATAGAATTTGCCTTTCAATACTCACTGCAGGTAATCTTATAGAGTAAAATCTTACCATCTGAAAATAAAATAAAGTACGAATGCTATTGACATGCACATTATGCAAATTAAATGAGAGCTTTTACCTATAAAAAAGCTGCGGAAGCAGTCCATTGCTTTGTCAAAGAAGGATAACCTTTACAAAGATGCCATGGGGATCGTTTCTTACTCCGGTAATTAAGAGCTTTCAGACGAGTTGTTTGTCTATTTCACATAGAAGGTAATCTCCCATAAATACCTTGCTTGTAGCACTCTTTTAGTTTATACTTGCGCTGTTTCCTGAAAATCTTTCCTTCATGCCTCTTTGTTTGTTATGATATGATCCGTCCTGTTGTTGCAGTGGAGTTTGCCTGAATGAATAACATGAGCGACTCTGCCTCCCGTACCAACTGCATCTGTTGCTACACACACACACATTCAAAGTATTCAATACTTCTTTATTTAATTAGTACAGTGTTCAGGCTAATTACATAGAAATTCAATGGATCAACCATTTGAAAAAAAATAAAATAAATATGAATGCTATTGACATGCACATTATGAGCCTAGTAGCTGAACCATAGATTAGAAATAGAGAAGATGTCACTCCAAATAAGTTCTTCACATGGAAAAAAAGACGAAATAATTTTGACTAAGCTCAGTATGTCTTGGCATCAAGACAATGGAACATTGTCTCTTCACGCCCGAGCTTATATTTTGATTGGTCAAATTTCAGAACTTTTGGAAAATTTCAACTCGTAGTTCATACATCATACCCATCTCATTTTGTATGCCCTACAGTATATCCGAGTGTTTAATGTTACGAGTTGTTGAAGGACAAATTGCTGCTCAAAGTGAGATAATTAGGCAACATGAAGAGCAGGTATATTAACTGCTTTTTCTTGTTAAAATTTGTGGCTCGAGATAATTAGGCAACATGAACAACTAATAATAGTTGTGTGGTATTTCAAAGTCTTAGCCCAATGTAAGATGCCGAAACATGAGTGATCTGACTCAAGAAGACCCACATCGATGGTGGATTGGGGCTTAGTGTTCACATGCAAAGACGAGTTCTTCAAGGTGACGCAGAATCCTCATTTGTTGGGTTTACTAATAAAACACCATATACTGAAAAGGAGGAAATAATAAAGATATTTGTCTTTTATTTTGAACCCTTTCGAATTCCTACTATCTTTGAACTCATTTTTATCTTCTAGGGCTGGATCCAGTCTCAATCAACTACGCTGTCTCCCTGGATTTAGCAGATGCCATCAGACGATCAAAAGAGTCATATCAATGACACCTTGAATCGAACCAGTAATTATTTGGGGTTCTCTTAGAAAGATGTGTTTTTCACGAATTTGATATGGATCTTTCTTTAAATGGCTTCTCGATTTTCTTAATCTGCTGTGGGTGAGACTGGCTCTTAGACTTGACGTCATCCCTACCTTCCTCCAGTATATCACTCGCAGTTCCTCGTGAGTGCGGCATGCACCTTTTTGTTTCTTTCAGAGTCGTTTTGGTGGGGCGACAATGTCCATACCATACCCCTAGGAGCAATCGAACAAGGGATGGAAGCACATCCCCGCACCCGATATGTCAAAGCAGCTTAAAGCCTTGCAACTCAAGTTTCAATGCCGAAAGAGGCAAAAGAAGCAACCCATGGGAATTTGCTTTCTGGTGGTTGGCGGACAGGAGAGTAGCAGGTAAAGGTAAGCGAAGGTCTTACAGAGCCTGTGCCTAACAAGCAAGCTAACTCCTCAACCAGTTCAAATCCAAACCTTTCACCATCGATCGAAGGTCCTGCGCTACCTGAACTCAAACCTTAGCAATTCAGCTAACACCTCTCGCCCCCTGCGACACCTCCTCAACTTCATAAGTGGGATAGGGAATGAATGAAACAACATGAACGACGGGTTTATTCATCATCATCAAAACAAAGCTCTGTAGCACGGAGCTTCAAAATGTGATAGGTAAACGAAAGCCTTTTCCTGCGGGTTGCTCCACTAGTTGTAGCGACCACCTATTATATCACTATAAAGTCTTTCCCCCCAAGTGTGTCCACTTCCACCCTTTAACTAACATTTTAGGAACGAAGGGCATTCTGAGGATGTATTTGATCAGCCAAGCACCACTTGAGAGTCTAAAATTCAATGAAATGCAATTCATAGTGTACCTTCCCAAACAAATCTGCTTTGAGTTTACTCAACAGATTCTCTTCTGCCCCTGGAACAAGAGGTAAGATTTGTAACCTGTTAATCTCCAAAGTCATATCAATGAATTTGGTCGACTATTCGAGTTTTGTTATCCTAAAGAATGAGATACTCAAGCAGCACAAATAACTATCTATAATTATGTGGTATTTTGAACTCTTAGTCAACTGTATGGTGATAAAACATGAATATTGAGTCCACATCAATGGGTACTCTTGAGGCCTCCTGTTGACGTGCGAAAACAAACTACTTATTATGTGTGTATGTATGATAAACTCATTATGCTTAGAAAGTAGTAAAGTATTTATTTTAGTGCATTAATACGGTGTAGTTAGTAACGAATGCAGCCAATTGTGTTTATTTGCAGAATATGTTTGTATCATAGTAATGATATTACGGGGATATGAAGTGTAAATGAGTGAAACATAATTCCTATCAGCCTGCTTTTCGAATTAGTATTTGGCTTTTTTGTGTTTGTGCGTAGTGTTACATATGAAATTAGTACTTCTGTTTGAATTACAATTTGAAGAATGAAATTTATTTGTATAAACATGTCGAATTACTACATGAGTGTGTAGTGCACAAAAACAAAATTAGGGTTTTGGTGATTCTCTTATCGGTTTGATTTTGTTCGGATGTCGGAACTATGAAGACATTGTATAGTTTGTATGAATGGGTTTTGTATACATTAATATTATATTAGTATTCGAGTATTTGTATGATTTTCTTTGGTACCTGTGTATTTTCATATGATCGACTGTGCAATGAGCGTACTTGGTGTTTTGGTGCGTGCCCTTGTAGTGAATCACAAATTAATATTTTGGTATTGCATTCATTTAGTATTTTAGGCTTTCCTATATATTATTTGATTGTGATTTCAAGGGAACGAGAAATACAAACACCCTCACTCTTTAACTTCGGAATTCACTCTGTGGGGGGAAATCGTTTTATTGTTAGTGTCAAAATTATGATGTGGCTTTTGTGTTTTTATTATTGGATGAGTAGTTAATACAAGATTAGTATTTGGTTATATGCTTCTTAGTATTATAATTTCAATATTTGATATCATTGAGTGCGTATTATAATGTTTGTGTGAGGAAGTACTAAGTTTATATATTCGTATTCATAAAATTTGTGTGATTGAATGAGTATGCAAAATTAGTCTTTAGGTGACCCTGGTATTTATGTGGTTGTTAAGTAGAATATACCATTTGTTTATAAGTCTTGTATTTTAGATGGATTAGTTTGTTTTGGGCTTTAGATTTGCATTTGCTTGTTTAGTTTACTTAATTGAAATAAGTTTCATAGGGGATGTAGTCCCACCAAACACCATCTTAGAATGTGACGACCTTCGTTACACTATGTGAGCATGTAGTTGGCTAAGTGGAACCATAATAATGTTATGTAAGTGTTCACTGTTATACGTGAAAGGGAGATTTTGTCCTGGTTTTAATCTGGTCTTGTTGCTGGCTTGCTGCTGAGTTAATAGCAATTTGCCCTAGTTTATATCTTTAGATCAGCAGCTGGATCTTATGATAACTAAGGGCATTGTTGCTTACTATCTATCTCTTTGTTAGGGATGTTATATTGGTTTTCCTTGTGGAGTTTAGCTTCTGTATCTGGGGTACTTTTATATGGTCTCGGCTTGGACAAGTTACGTTTTTATAGTTAACTTGATTCCGCTGTATGTGCAGGTTGGTATTCAATGAGTTTTCTTTTGTTGAAATTCAATGAGTTTGTATGTAGCATATATATTGACTCCATGTCGTCTGTATCTGGGGTTCCTTCCCCAACAGATGAAGGTCTAGTAAACAAGACTTTCACTGTCTAGTTTACCAGGCCTTTTGTGGTGACGACCAAACGGCAATTGACGCCGTTAGGTCAAGCTCTGGTGTAGGCAGTCCTCCTAAACACACATTGCCTTAAACCAAATTAGCAAGATTGTCTTTAACAATTTTGGACATTACCTGTAAACTCTCCGTAGGTGAGATTAGTATTTTGTGCCTTATAACAAGCTTGAGTTATGTAACTGTATTAGTTATTTGGATGCGTATTTTTTTTGGTAATAATACCTACTAGTTTGGTGTATGGTGTACCTATAAGTAGGACATATAATAAATATTCATGTGTTTTGTACAATTAGCTCGTTCAAAATTAGTCTATGATGTCTCTTTGTATTTAACTAGATATAGTCCGTGACTCCGGTACGGTGAAATGGAAACATGAAGAAGATTAGGAAAGAATAAGTATACTTCATTCGAAATTTCACATTTTATAAAACAATACAACGAACAATATCAAAATAAAGACGAAACAATGAACGACAACGAATAATATAAAAATAAAGATAATTTTTTTTTTGATGAGAATAAAAAATAAAGATAAAATTGAAAATCAACAAAATATATGTATAAAATTAGTGAAACTATATATTGCATTTTGTACAAGTTTGTATGTATAAGTTGGTTGCATAAGTTGTCATCACTTAAAAAATAATTAAAATTACAATTTACTTGTATTTGTAGAATTAGTAAAATATACATATTGTCTAACGTAGACCACTAAAGCGTACGACATGAATTAAAATTACAATTAAGTTGGTTGCATAATTAAAATTAGAGTTATTTCCCTAATGGCCCCCAACTTTGTGACCAGCTTCCTGCCTGGCCCCCTACTTTACGAGAAAATTTTTATATGGTCCCCTTCCGTTATAACACCGTCATTCTCTCTCTGCCAACTCACGCCACATCATCTGCTACGCCACCTCATCACCTTCTCCGACAGAGGTCGCTGGCCGGCCAAATTTCCGGCCGGCGACCTTCAAACTAATTTTTGTTTTCTCTCTTCCTTTCTCTCTCCCTCTCTAAAATTACTCCGGCGAAGGTCTCCCTTCGCCGGAGTGGTCTGTTCTTGGAGATCTGTTCTTCACGAACATATTTTTTTTTTAGTTTGAAGGTCGCCGTACGAAAAATTGGCCGGCCGGCGACCTTTGCCGGAGAAGGTGATGAGGTGACGTAACAGATGATGTGTCGTGAGTTGGCAGAGAGAGAAAACATGATGGGGGAGAGAGAATGACGGTGTTATAACGGAAGGGGGCTATATGGGTATTTCTCGTAAAGTAGGGGACCAGGCGGGAAGCTGGTCACAAAGTTGGGGGGCCATTAGGGAAATAACCGTTAAAATTACAATAAGTTGGTTGCATAAGTTTAACAAGTCATAAATTTCACTTTGGAGAAAAATCGAATCTGGTATATGAGTTTGGAAGGCATGTACTAGCACAGATTTCAGTTGTTGGCTTGATGGTTTCGGATTGTAATTCCTTATCGTATAGTGTTCACCGGCCATATAAAGAGATAACATCTACCCCGTTACTTGTATTAATATATTCTTCCCCGTTACTTGTATTAATATATTCTTCCCCGTTACTTGTATTAATAGATTCTTCATTAGATTTAATTTGGATGTATACCCAAAAAGAGCTAGTTATTATGCTTCATATCCGATCTATATTTCTATATATTTGAACTTATCTAGTGAAAACTACACTAATTTAGTATATTGAAGATAAATCATTATAAAAAAAGGTGAAGTGAAAAAGAAAAGCAAAACGAAACATTATAGGTGTCGGAATATACGAGCCTATGGGTCTATAGTGCAAGAATGTTTCAAATGTAAAAGATGCTAATTATAATTTAAAAAAAATGTAAGATCCAAAGGTAAAATTGTTTTAATAATAAAAGAAAAAAGGAATTCCATATATATATATATATAGAAGAAGATTCCCAACTCAGACCTTCAAAAGTTAATCGAATTTATATGGATTTAGAAAGATAAATCAATTTGAAAGAGAATGTAAGCTTCTATGGGACCATCTGTCTTCAATTATTAGAAAGCAAACTCAATGTATTCCCTTTTATATTTTTATTATGATTTTTCTCTTTTATCGCTTTCGATTCTTCCTTACCCACTACTAATTTACTCTTTCCACTACTTATTTTAACTTGTACCGTATTTAGATAATAAGTTTAGCCTTCTAATTAAGATATAAAAAAATGTAGAATAGCTAAACTATGATTCAGACTTATCTTATGCACGAGACTAAAAGAGAGAGGTGGAGAAGATGATGTCCAATTGATGGTGATAGGATATAAAAGTGGTATGGGTGGTGGTTAATAAATTGAAGGAGACACAAGAGATATAATTATCAAAGGTGATTTCATTGATTGAAT
>BEHA01003981.1:552152-562805 GCA_002897215.1 Eschscholzia californica subsp. californica
GATTAACAATTAAGATGATGATTTTGAATAGCTCTAATGATAATGAAACAAGTTAATGGAAGATTTTCAATCGAAACATAATCAGAAAACATAAAATTTGGTTTGAGTTTTACCTAAACTTAGAAACTCAATTTTCTGTTTTAATGGAGGATAGTTTCAGAAGATGAAGATGTAGAGAGAGAGAGAGAAAGATAGGACGAGAAGGTTTCGGTTACAAAGTTTTTTTGTTTTAATGGAGGATAGTTTCAGAGATGAAGATGTAGAGAGAGAGAGAAAGATAGGAAGAGAATGTTTCGGTTACAAATTTAAGGAAGATAAAGATTTCTTTCTTCCTTTAGAGTCGGTAATTGGAGAGAGAAACAGGGAGATAAAATAGGAAAACGAATATTGGTTGATTTGAGCTTAAATTAGATCTTATATATATGGAAGGTTAGTTTAGGTATTATAAATTATTTGGTATTCTAGGGATTTGTGTTTTCTCTCTAGATGACACCAAATGGACTAGATATCCATTTATATTATTTTTTTGGTTTTGAAACCCTTTATAGGATTAGAGAGGACTAAAAGTCCTATTAAGGTCCGTTTTTTGGATTATAAGCCCAAAACACTCATAGTTATAATGCCTATCATTTCAGCAAAAATAAATAACTAATAATGCCTATCACGGTCACAAATGTGATTTAAAGGTATGCAACTCTCATTCACGATCAAAAATAAATAACTAATAATGCCTATCACGGTCAAAAATAAATAACTAATATTAAGGTCCGTTTTTTGGATCTTTTCATCTTTTGTTCTATCTTTATTCGTTAGAGTCTAGTCCAATTTCTTTCTTATTCACGAGGCACTTTGCATTTAAAGGTATGCAACTCTCATGAAGTTGGAAGAGAGAAATAACAATTCATCCATGTAAACAATGTGATTTTATCACTTATGAATGGAAATCGATTCCCGTGGCTTCAAAAATAAAAAAAAAAAAAAAAAAAATAATGCCTATCACGGTTGACCATAATCAAGTCGATTACTTTTCGCCTCATAACTTCCATTAATTAATTCCACCATTTCTTCTCGAAATTATTTAGTTTTTTGTTTGACAAAAGATGGAGTTAAAAGGAGGGTAACTGTGGGACCATTTTAAATTAGGTGATAGAATAGTTCCAAAAGATTCTATATAACCATTTTTGTTCACCTCATCTGAATTCTAACAGAGCGCAGCTATAAGAATTAGTAGATTGATTCTAGGGCTAGGCGGCTAGCTAGCTCCTTATCCCTTTGACAACAGTCTTTCACCCATCACTCCTAATGATTCGGTCAACCACATTCTTGTAATTTTACATAATTATAAATCGATAAATTAATATTAAGAGCGAAACTGAAAAATTAATCGGTATAACCAAAACAGTTTAACCACCTATCATCATTATCATTTTACTTCTCGCATTTCTTAGTCATGACTCGTGTGGCGGTAGAAAATGGGTTTGGGATGCTCACCACATCACATGATCATTTTGTTAAATTATGAACGGGCAAATGGATATTGGATCCTAAAAAACCATATCATACGTGAAGACAAACTTGTATCATTGAAGCAAACCACTAGTAGTCTAATTGGCATGGAAGTGCAAATCCAGAAATATTGAACTTGGTTATAAATAAAGTAGTTTATGTAGCCTATATAGGTCATTTCATTGTAGGCTATAGGTCATTTAATTCGTCGGACTTTAAATTCAGTAGTATTTCGGCAATTATTGTGCTTATCACATCGTCTCGATGTATCAGTGCCTTGTAACGACTAACGTAGACCGTAGTCTATTTTTCAAAAAAAGAACTTGTGTCATTGAAAATTTTAAAATTTATTTTCAGACTGAATTCATTAAATATCGAAGGCTGATAATGGAAAAAAAACTACTAGTCGTCCTAGTTTATTATTTTATTCGGACACACTCAAATATTATTTTCTTCGACCAACAGACCAAATTAGTATATGCCAAAAGCAAAATTAGTTCACTAGCCGAACCTCCGTCGACTATAACTATATTATTCAAGATTTTATTTTTCTTTTACATTGAAAAAATCAAGATTCTTTCAACCATTTGACTTATTTAATCACATCTTTGGATTTATATTACCTTCAAAGTTTACCTATAATTAAATAAGTAAAAGCTGATACAAATATATATTTTTTATTATAATTAATCTTTAAGATACCACATATTTGATAGGTTTTTTTGTTGGTTTTAAACTTGTGAAGAGAAACTAATAATTTTGTTTAAATGTGAAGTACCTAAAAATTTAATTTATGAAGATACCTTTTGTTTGAAAGGGAATAACACAGATCAGTCAGCCTTATGAAATTATTAAACTAATTACAAGTTGATTAATTAATACTTAATAAGACTCTAAGAGTAATTAAATAAATACTCGAGTTGCTACTTGTTAAGGTATTTCGACGTTTAATCATGTGAACCAACAAGATATTTGTACAATAGATATATAGTTTATATAAAATATATCCGAACTAAAGTGGTAAAAATAAATCTAATTTATAAAACTAGTGACTAATACAAATAAAAGTGTGATTAAGTTTTTTTTGTTTTCCAACATAAAGATCACGATAAGGGTGGTGAAGATAGTCTTTAAAGTAATATTTATATATGTTTCATAGATCAAATTTATTCTCATATATCGGATCTTCATAACTTTAACTTCATCATAAAATCTTGTAGTTATTTAGCAGAAAAAACAATATTATAAGTTCTCATGGAAAAAGGTTAATCGAGACTGAAGGCTATGTATAGTATGTCAAATTTAAATTTAAAGTACTGCTAGATCACGAACAACTAGTACGTGAAATTCAGTACTCAACCAACAGAATGGAATGAGGGTACGTAGGATATATATTTGGTGACATTGATCTAGCCAGGGACGGATCCAGGATTTTCACTTAGGGGGTGCGAATTTATATGCTTAAATTTTTTTTTCAAACATAGTAATTAATAAAATATTTATATTTATTAATTACATTATTACATCAACGGTTACAAACGCAATTGACTTCTACGAGAGTTTAATTTTACTAAATTTTTTTTTTGAGAAAATTGTGGTCTTTTGGTTAAAATGGACCACGTTGTAAATAGTATCTACGAATTTCATGTCTATATTTGGATTCATAACTTGAAATTGGTAGTCCAAGATCAATTGGCAAAGATGATAAATTAGAGTCGGTCCCGGTGTTGGAATGAAAAATAACGTTGGAGTCGAGTCCAGAACTTCTGGTGTTGAACTTGATGAACCCGAAGAAAAATTTCTTTTAAAATTTATAGGATTTATGGTAGATGGGTTGAAGTTTATAGGGTTTAGAGTAGATGAATTGAATTTTATAGAGTTTAGAGTAGGTAAATTGAATTTTATAAGGTTTATGGTAGATGAATTGAAGTTTATATAGATATATAGTAGATGAGTTGAAGTTTATATGATTTATATTTGAATTGAATTTTATAGGGTTTAGGGTAGTCGAATTGAATAATTTCAATTTATAACGCTTTAAAAAGATTTCTACATATAAAAGTTAAAATATTTCAAATTGCTTACAGCGGGACTCGAACTCAAATCTCAGAGTCTCATTCTCCCACAACTGCACTCCTCAATCATTGGGCCAAGCTATACTAGATGTTATTTAAAAACACACGATTGAATATATATAGACAAAAATAAATATACATAAAAAAAACACTAAAAGTAAAAAAACAACACCAAAAGTACTTGTAGTGGGATTCGAATTCACAACCTCAAGGTTGGAGCCACAATCCGGTCAATGCTTAATCCACTAAGTCAATTCATCTTTAGTGTTAGAGTTCTACATCAGAATATATGTATGGATCCGCCCCTTCATCTAGCTACTCTTTAATCATACTTTGAATATTTTAATCCGAGATAAACCGTAGATATAGTTATAAATAATGACAATGTAAAGTTTGATTATCAATCGATCTTAGACAGTCATAAGAGAAGTACATGGAGATTTATAGTGAGATTAGTTGTTCCAATTTTGTCTTCTAAGAAAGAAACTAATATTCCTCTCTGTCCATGATATAATAATGTTATTTAATAGTTATATATTTTCACGTATACATTTAATTAAAACAGACTGTTTGATTATCAGTACGAGTTGGAAGGTATCCATTAATTTATGATCTCTGTCTCAAATTATTGTTACAAAAAAACCTAATTTGTTCTTCCGTCTTCACAATTTGGGAAGTTCTAAAGGTGACCCTTATAAGCTATGGGGATGGATTCAAAACCTCTATTTTTCTTTCTTTTGATGAAAATGTTCCTTTTGTCCTGCGACAGGACCAAGGTGGTTGTTATGATTATTGTTGAGGTTGTGTAAATTGTCCTGTGACAATTTATAATCCATCTCTGGTTGTTGAAGAGTGCTTGCTTGCTTAAGTGAAAAAGATTTTAAGTGTTATTGTAATTACTTTAATTGATAGTTATAAAATTTCTTCATATTCGACCAAAAAAATCAGAGGGAGAATCTTACGGCTACTCGCAAAATTTTACTAAACTTTAACAACACCTATGTGTTCGTCACTTTAGACCTTAAAGTCCTTCCACCAAGCCAACCCTAAATCCAAAACAAAGGAGTAAGTAATTTTGTTGCTGAGATGTTATAGTTATTCTTAAATGGTCAGAAGGGTTAGTTTAGGAATATAAACGGAAGGATTTTGACATGTTGACGTGATCACTAACCAAAAGATGCTCATGAGGCCAAATCTAACTCCGTGATACTTGTAGAGGAATCAGTTGATCACAAATTTAGAGCCAAAACGAAATTAATTCTTTATAATATTATATACTATACCGTGTATTTATTATGTTGATAATTTTTCTCCCGCGAGTTGTTATATTTATAATTTTTTTTCGCTTAGTATGTAACTTCATTGGCCCTAGATCTAAATCTTTAATCCGCCACCGCTCTCCCATTCATTCTTAAGTGTCTAAATCTTTGAAAATATAGATAATACATCCTAGTTAGGCTCCTTTATAAAATAAAGGGATTTATAAGATAAAGGGATTTATTATAAATTGTTGGAAATAAAGCCACGTTAACAATTGAATTTGGTCAAAATTAGTCTTTTGTAACTCCTGTGGTGTCTGATCCTACAGAAAACCAACTGCAGTGATTTTGTCCGTCAACCTCCATAATTTACGGATCTGTCATCCTACGTGGCGGTCATAACAGGAGGACTAGTAACGGTAGGAGATGCTTATTACTAGTACTTTACAGTTTGGTTGGCTCTAAAGGAGCCTCATCTTTTTCCTCTTAACCCGTTTCTCTTGCCACTCTGTGTAGGTCTCGACTGAGCAATCTCCGAATTCTTGGACTAGTTCTAATTCGTATTGTTTTAAGTCTAAAACTGATTAGGCCTAGTTCGAGTCTTTCGAATTGTTCTGCGGAGTGTGGAGAGAGAAGAGTTCAAGAGTAAAACGCAGGGGCGCTTACGGACGCACATTTACAGTTGTGTCTCAAATGTTTGAAAATTTCAATATAAGAATGTGCACCACTAAATTATAACCGTAAATGATTGAAACAACAAACAAAATCCGCAACAATATTGTATCTCGTAAATATATCTTTTATTTTGTGAATAAAAATCACAATTGGCCCAACATTATATCTCCACCACGATTTAGAAAAAAAAAAAAACTTGTTTTTCCCTCTTAATCGTGCCATTGGTATACCCATTTCAAGATCCAGTCGGGATATGAGTCAGATAGAGAATGACCCTTGTTATATGAGACTAGGTTTCCTCCTCGTCCGTAGGACGGGGAAGATCCCTCTTGGCTAACGCCTTCGAGGAGGAGAAAAATAAATTTAAATTACAATATAAATCAGATAGAATTGTAGGGGAGAGAGATAATAGTGTGTTTGAAGATGAGAGAGGGAGTATTTATAGAGAGAAATATAGGAGGCAAAATTTTGAATCGTGAGAAAAAGTTGGGGGAGAAAAATACGTGGGTAGTTATTGTAGGGATATCCTAACCGATTTTGGTTGATTTGCCCTTCTATTTTGACTGGATTTACACGAAAATAGATTTTATAACAGCCGTCAGATGTGATCTTTATGAAAATCCCAATAAAAATAGACGGTCAGACTTATCTCCATGATAACCGACTGAGCTGTTTTAATATAATAGATAGTAAGATTCGACATGGTAACCGTCTATATCAAAATCATATATAGATTAAGTTTTGGATGTGGCACGTGCTAGAGCCAAGTCCTAGTGAAGCCAAAGTTTCAAGTGTGTCCCAAATACATTTAAACGGTCGTCACATGTTAAATACACGTGTGGGTCCCTTGCCGCACTTCCACCATCATCTCCCTCATCCCTTTATAAACCCCCCCTCTTCACTCCTCTCCCAAATTAACCCTCTTCCCTCCTCGCACCCTTTTCTCCTCCTCTCCCTCTTCCACCATTTCTTCAACATTTAGTGAGAGAAACTTTCTAGAGAGAGAAACTTCATCTTCATCACCAAAATTTGAAACTTTCAACAAAATTTCACCTACCCATTTCACAATTTCATCATCTAAATTCTAAGATATGGGTAATGGTGATACAATTGTATTACCAACTAATAACGTCACATTTTCTCATAAAGTAGCAATACCACCTAAAAAACCGTTTTTTAAGTCACTTGAAGCTTCTCTTAAAGAAACTTTTTTCCCTGATGACCCATTGAAACAGTTCAAGAACAAAAGTCCTGCTAAGAAATTGATATTGGGACTTCAATATTTCTTCCCAATACTTGAATGGGGTTCTAGTTATACTTTTCAGTTCTTCAAATCTGATTTTATATCTGGAATCACCATTGCTAGTCTTGCTATCCCTCAAGGGATTAGTTATGCTAAGCTTGCTAACTTGCCTCCTGTTCTTGGTCTCTGTAAGTGAATTTTCTTTTCATTTCTCATTTCAAAGTTTGTTGGTATCTTTCACATCATGGTATCAGAGCTAAATTTGTCAGATACCACATAATAATCATTTCAGATAATTGATAACAGTATGTTAATTCGGACTTATTTTGTATCTGACTCAACTTGCCTAGACGACCCAAGTCACTATTTGGACGAGACAAACATAAAGAAAAACAAACATTGTGAAATTTGACTCGGGTCAATTCAGATTTCGAGTGTGGACTTCTCTAAAACTGATGTGACGTTTAATTAACAGAATAATTTTGTTTTGCTTTTATTTTCCTTATGATGAATTGGGATGATCATAATGAATGCAGATTCAAGTTTTGTACCACCATTGATATATGCAATGATGGGAAGCTCAAGAGATTTAGCAGTGGGAACAGTTGCAGTTGCATCACTTCTAATTGCTTCAATGTTAGGGCATGTGGTCAATCCTGCTCAAAATCCAACTGAATACCTTTATCTTGCTTTCACCACCACATTTTTTGCTGGGGCATTACAAGTGGCTTTAGGCTTGTTAAGGTAAATTATTTTTTCCCATATTTAATAAAAAAAATTATTGTAAAAAATATAAATTTCTTTTTGATGAATTGATGAAAATGTCAGGTTAGGGTTTATTGTGGATTTTTTGTCACATGCAACAATAGTAGGGTTCATGGGAGGGGCAGCTACAGTGGTGATATTGCAACAGTTGAAAGGAATTCTTGGTCTTGAACATTTCACTACTTGTACCGATATTATCTCTGTCATGCGTTCAATCTTCGCTCAAACACATCAGGTCTTCTTTCTTTTCGATTTCAAATTTTGTTTTGTTTCCGAAGGTTGGGCTGTTGTTTTTTCTCTAAATTGACATTTTGTTTGTTATTAACGTATTTTTCAGATAATAAATGATGGGTGTTTTTATCGTAAAGAAAATGAGTTTTGGTGTTGTCTTGCAACAAAAAAATTACCATCAAATCAAGTTTTTTCTCAAAAAATCAAAAAACCAAATAACTTTATTAAGTTCTTTTTTTCTATAAAAAGGATTTTTGGAGTTAAGTGAAACTAATAAAGTTAATAATTGAGTTAAACTTTTGTTTCTTATAACATGATTTCCACTTAGATCCTAATTATTGATAGTGGTTTGTTGCAGTGGAGATGGGAAAGTGGTGTTTTGGGTTGTTGCTTCTTGTTCTTCCTTTTACTCACAAGATTCTTTGTAAGTATTTTTAATTAAAACCCTAACCCCACAATTAGTAGCTTTTAGTCTTTTGATTAATTGCTCAAATGCCCCTATCACATGCAACCTATTGGCCCATGTAGCATAATACATGAATGTGCCAACCCCAAGCATACAATTTTAATATAAATTATTGAGGACATTATATATTAATATTGTTCTTCCTGTTAATTTGCTCAGAATTACTTCATTGAACATTTGCAAACTCGTGAACTATTTATAATATGAGTGATTCAAAGTAAAAACAATAATCTGGGGAAATAAAGTAACTACTCAACAGAATGAGATACTTGTCGATCGAAGTTAATTTAACCACATTTTTGTTGAAAGATCCCAATATGATCTCGTTTATTCAAGTATTTAAGAGACACTTAAGTATAAAAAAGTGAGTTTTCTAGCTTGATCAACTTTTCTTGTCATAAGTTCCACTAGTAATAACTTAGATTTGTTAAACTATTCAGTTTTATTTTGTTTTTAATAGAGTAAATTTGAGAGTTTGGATTAAATTATATTATCCCACTAGGAGGTTATTAAATTAGTATTTGGGGTTAATATTGACGAAAATGGCAGGGCAAGAAAAGACCAAATTTGTTTTGGATATCAGCTATGGCTCCTCTGACTTCAGTTATCCTCGGAAGTTTTCTCGTATATCTCACCCATGCAGAAAAACATGGCGTCCCTATCGTAAGCACTCTTTCTAAGCTCTACTATTTTTTATATTTCTACGTCCGCTTTATTGGAGATGACACTAAACTGAGATATAATATATTATCAAGGTGTCATGTTCTGTTTTCTGCATAAGTTACGAAAACTAAATATTGTCGAAAATTTAGTTTGCAGTTCTATTATTAGATTTTATGCAGTTCAGATCTCAAGATAGATCCTCTAAAATTAAGATATCGAGGTAGATCTAGAATAATTAAAAATAAAGGGGAAGAAAGAATAATATTAGTTTATCCACTTGGGCTAGTAAGTTAATTTGGGTGACATGATTTACAGATTGGGAATCTTAAGAAAGGATTGAATCCACCATCTCTGACCCATTTGGCTTTTGGATCACCACATCTATTTACTGCTGTCAAAACTGGAATCATCACTGGTGTTATTGCTCTTGCTGTAAGTTTCAGACAATTATTAGTCTGCTCTTTTTTTTTGACTTTTATGTTGTCTCATCAGATGTACTTAAAGAGGAGGATATAAAGAGGGTGCATCTATAAGCACCCTTTCTTTTTTGTTCTCTTGGGCCGCCATTCGTTTGGTACTCTTATGGGCCTCAAATTGAGTAGTCTGAGACTCCGAGTACACTCAGACTGGACTGAGTCCGTGTTGTTCAAGCCCAACACAAATTAGACCCAGTCTAAATGGTCTCGGACTGCCCCCGTGGCCCCGTCCATAGGGGAGCTAAGAATGAGGTGGGTCAAGAGTACGACTAGGAGGGGTGTTTATAGATGCACCCATCTAAAGATTTGAAGCTTTGAGCTTTAGGCTTCCCACATCTTCAGGGGATGGCGGGCCTTCTCGATTGAGAGGTTATGGCCCCTTGGAAAATTGTGTGTACATCCCTCTCATATACACGAGAGGGCTACTCGAGGGATATCCTTGGGTTGAACGGTTGAACCCCTTCGGAACTCACCTATGGCTCTCTCATACGAATGTATTTGGACTGGGCTTTACCAGTAACCACAACCCAATTGGATGGCCCATTAATAGCCTGGCCCGGCCCATTAGTACTATCATTAGTTGCTTGTTCTAAATTTGGGTGACTATATACCAGGAAGGGGTTGCAGTAGGAAGAAGCTTTGCAATGTTCAAAAACTACCACATTGATGGCAACAAAGAGATGATTGCTTTTGGGACAATGAATATTGTTGGATCTTTTACTTCTTGCTACTTAACTACAGGTTTAACTCATTTCTATCTTTTTTGTCTCTTCATACACTCTCTAATCTCTATGAATTACTTCACTAATTACTGATATCCGATCAACATTTCAGGCCCATTTTCGCGATCGGCTGTAAATTTCAATGCAGGTTGCAAGACTGCAGTTTCCAACATTGTCATGGCCATTGCTGTTATGATAACACTATTATTCTTAACACCGTTATTTCATTACACTCCTCTAGTCGTACTTTCTGCTATTATAATCGCCGCTATGCTTGGCATTATCGACTATAATGCTGCCATTCATCTATGGGAGGTTGACAAATTCGATTTCGCCGTTTGTATTACGGCATATGTTGGTGTTGTCTTTGGCAGCATTGAAATCGGTTTAATCCTAGCTGTAAGTGATTCTTACCGTTTGTTTAGGTCACATGACATGACATGATAGTTGATGTGTACATTTTTAACCGATGTTTTTATGACAATGTAGGTGTCATTATCAATATTAAGAGTGCTCTTGTTTATATCAAGGCCAAGGACCTTTGTTTTAGGCAACATCCCAAACTCTACTAT
>BEHA01003981.1:563224-579894 GCA_002897215.1 Eschscholzia californica subsp. californica
CAAGAGTGGATATATCTAACGGTAGGAGATGCAGTGGAAGCATGTAATTTTGTGCTCCATACTTACAAGCTATCACCTACTTCAACTGAAGACTTGAAACAAAGGGATAATAATGTCTAATCTAACTACAGCACTGAGGAATTTATACGGTTTCTTGCACTGTTTATTATATTAAATAAGAAATTATCTCAGTTTGTTAAGTAAACAAACTCTTTGTTGATTAGTATTTAGCCACCAATATAGTGATAGCGTAAGAAGTAATGGAAATTCCTCGTTTGTTTAGCTATCTGTAATGTAATTTTGACGTGGGAAAATATATATAATGAATTTCCAAACTAATCGAGGATCTTTTTTGTTCTTTTATTTTTGTTTTCTTATCTTTCTCATTCCTACCAAGAGATGATGTGACATAAACATTTATATCAAATTCCAATGATAAGGGACAATGGCAGTGACGTGAACAAAGACAGTCTTGACAAACAATTTAGACTAGTATAAACTTCGTTGAAGAACTTATTTTATTGACCAGAACAATAACTATAGTGTTGATAATTTGGTTCAACAACGTGATTTGCACGATTATGTGATAATGAACTTCATAATAAGTTGATAGATAGTTCTTTAAATTTTCAATTGTCAGAAATAAGATCGCGTAGTTATAAATCCGGAGGCACCAAGAATGGAAGGTATTACTAGTTTTCGATCAGCCACAAGAAAAAAAAAATGGGGTTGTTTTCTCAACTGCTATTGCGTCTGTTCTGTCTGATTCTTCTCTTCTCGAACGTATATTGCAGGTGTGTTATATGTGTGTGTGTGTGTGTATATATATATATATATATATATATATATATATAATAGTATATTATATACTTTGAATTACTTTAGTTTATATATCCTGAATCGGTGCAGGTTAAGAGAAAGTCAAGGTCGTTCCCCGCCATCAGAGCCACCACCGCCTCCCTCCAGCCCGATATTTGGTCCAGCTGCTGGTTGATCGATTAACATATATATATATACTAGGGTATATCCCGTGCCCTAGGGCACGGACACTTGTATCAATCAAATGTTACGAAATTTATTGTTAATTATATTTTATTGAGAGAGAGGGAGATTTTTATTAGTTATTATTATTTTTGTTTATTTTCTCTTAAATTAGTTATTATTTTATTGAGAAAGAGATTTTAATTTCTTTTTTTAACCCTTGAAATTTATTTTGTTTCTATTTTTGTTAAATTATAAAATTTTTATTTCTAAGTAAGAAACGATTATTGTTTTTTAAATAGGTAACTTTATTTCTACGAAGGATCATATTTTAAATTTGAGAAGGGCTTCTAGACAATATGCATAATTAAAAAAGGATGTTTGTCCCAGTCATCGTTTTCCCTTCTGTTTTATATAATAGATATATATATATATATATATATATATGGTAGTTTGTGAAACTTATGTTTTAATTCTGCCTTTCTGGGGTGTAGTGAATGTGGTGAAGATGGGGATGGAGATATAAAATAATAAAGAGGCACAATATAATAATGTGAACAAAGGTGTTTCATTAATTAAAATTACAACTATATAGTGGTATATGTTAGATGTATAGCATCTTAAACTGTTGGATCTTGACAGAGGAATGGCCGTCATAGTTGGGCGGTCCGATCAGTGGTCTCTTTGTCTAAGAGCAACTTATGATCATCCAGTACATTTTAATTGATGTTATCATAAGTATAGGGTATAACTGCTTGGTAAAGTATGCAGGGAGACGTCGAAAAATCTGCAATAAAAATGCCAACTCTTAGACAGTAGAATTCCGACCAGCTAGGTGCACCGTGCACGGGCATGATTAGCAAGAAAAACAAGATTAATTTTTGAAAAATTCTTAATTTTTCCCTCTAAATTATGTTCATCCACCTAAATCAAAAGTTTAGTCGAACGTCTGATTTCAAAATGAAATTTTAGCCGGGGTGCATCTTTGTATTATTTATGCCTAGCTCTAACACTTCACTTCGTTAATTCACCATGACCATATCAAATTAAACAAACACCACATTCTTCTCAAGTTCTGCATTTTCGTAGTTAGGAAACCGCTTTCTCACACTCGTTACCTCCCTCCTTCTAACTCTCACCCTCGCCAAGTTCACCAGAGACCCTCGTCAAGGGTGCGAAAAAAAGAAAGAGAAAGAGGTGGTTGTACGGTCAGTGACGATGGTGGTTGTCTGATAAGTAATAGTGGTGGTATGTTCAGTGACAGTAGTGGTGGTGGTGTTCTGGTCTTTAGTGGTGGTTGCATGACGGTGGTGGTATCGAGTGAGATGGAGACAAATTTGGAGAGAAGGTGGTGCGTGTCATGTGTAACTTCGTGGTGTGTATGACAAACTGGAAGTTTGAAAAGAACCCCCTATAATTGTTCTTTTTTAACGCAAACATACATAAATGAAATTAAGTTACACGGTTCAGTTCCTTTCGGAAGCATTACAAACACACCCAAAAAGCACTAAAGGTAACAAAAGTTATCAACACGAGGGAACTTTAAGACGAATGAGTCAAAGTATGTCCTAAAACTGAAGCTGCTAACAAATGTGCTTCTTGATTGCAAACTCGAGGGCAGTAACAGATGTCAATAGGCTGACCACGCGTATTCAATCTTAAGCCATTGATCTCCGTAGAAACTCCCTATAATTGTTATAGGGGCATCCTTTACTCAAAAAAGGAAGGGCTAAGGGCACCCAAAGAAAATGTTATTCCCTCCCTGTACCTATTAGCGTCGGGTATGGCCTGGGTTAGGCACCTAGATTCCCGCCCCACTTTGACTGCCCTAATTTTTTTTTATTGTTCTTCTTCGTATCATCATCATCAGGCTAAGGAACTATCGTAGAATGTTGATGAAGATCTGAAACAAAAAGTCCTAAAACAAGTCATTTTTATTTATCAGGCCCTTAAACAAAAATTATATTTAGATCTAATATTGAAAAATCAAATTAGATTAGGATTTTTCATCCCTTAAAAATACTCTCACACTGGTCCCGGAGTTCGAGGCTTCGAGCCCCTTGTTTTGGCCGTTGAAGGGGGTCAATTCGTATCTTTTATACTTGTGCGCCAATAGGTGTTTGGGGCAAATAAGTCAATTTCTTCTCCCGGTGCAAATAAATCCCCAAAGCCGTCTAGAAAGCGAAAATTAAGAGAGATCTTTTCGTTTGATGAGCGTTTTGAAAACTATTGCTAAATTTTGTTATAATATTTTATGTTTGTTCACTGATCTTTTCTTTGCGGCTGTTGGTGGCATTGACACAAACAGAACTACTAGGATGATGAAGAAAGGAAAAATCTTGACAGAAAAGTGCTCAAAGTAAACAATAAATCAAATTAATTATTATCATTATTATAAGAATGTATTTGATTTTGATTTATTTTTTGGTCAAATGTTCAGCTTGTATTGGTCCACGTCCACCCAGAAAGTGAAGTAGTGAAGAAATTAGACAACTCAAATCGATACAAGAAATGTGTCAAGAGTGGATATATCTAACTGTAGGAGATGCAGTAGAAGCTGTAATTTTGTGCTCCATACTTGCAAGCTATCATCTCCTACAACAGACTCGAGACAAAGGGATAATAATGTCAAATCATGCTGCAATACCGAAGAATTTATCCGATTTCTCACACCATTTATTATATTAAATAAAAATAATTTCAGTTTGTTTACTACTGTTTGATGATTAGTATTTAGAGCATCTCTAACGGGAAAAATAAAAAATTTAATGTGATGAATTGGGAGTTTTAGAATTTTATCTTTGGGTTTAGAATTTAAAAACACCAAATAATTTAGTGAAAATTCTTTTTTGGTAATTTTGTTGGTGCCAACCATTTTTTTTTTTTTTTTGATGAAAAGAGGCTTCAGCCTATCATTCATTAAGAATCAAAGAATTAATGTGAAGACTATCAAACAAGATAGATTCACTGATACATGTAGGTGGTACTTGGCCTATCCAAGTGTTTACAACTCGATTATCCACTGCATATGTAACGAGATTTTGAGCCACAAAATTGGTTTCTCTTTGCGTAAATTTGAATCTGAATTCTTCGAAATTGTGTAGACTGTCAAAGATTTCTGCGACGATACTTCTAATTCTCCATGGTGATTCTTCAATTGGTGAGGTGCAAGCCTTGATAACATTTTGTGCGTCTCCCTCGAAGATACACTTTCTTGCGTTCAAACGTCTCGCTAGTTCAATGCCCAAAAACATCGATTTAGCTTCAGCTTCAATTGGACTATTTGCTGGAAAGATGTTGGTTGCAGCGGCAATAAACTGTCCCTCATGGTTTCTAATCACTGCTGCTGCCCCGCCTCTTGAATTTGACCAAGCTCCGTCCACATTAATCTTTGCTACACCTTCAGTAGGGGGTTCCCAAAAACCACTATGCTGTTGGGTTTGTTGTTCATTACTTTCATAACCCTGAGGAGTACCATAGGTGCCGAATTCATGTATCATAGTTAAAGATTCCTCAATGATTCTTGCAGAACTCACTTCGACCCCTTCAAAGACTTTCTTGTTCCTTGCTTTTCATAGAAACCACATCAAATGTAGTCCGATTTTTACCCCTTCACTGTTGTGTTGTTGTTCAAACCAATGTTTAACAGTTTCTCGAAGAGTCATGTTTCCCTCCATTCTTATTCCAAGCGGAGAACGAAACCATAGCTCTTTAGCAAATTTGCATTCTTTGAATAAGTGGTTGATATCCTCTTCTTCTTCATGGCAAATGGGACATAACTTAATTTCAATAGGATTGTATTTCAATGAATTGACGCGAACCGGCAGAGCATTATGCAATAACCTCCATATAAAAAATTGAATTCTGGGTGCTATATCATTCATCCTCCATAGTAGAGACCATGGGAACTCAACCATACTCTCATCATTGTTGTTTGAAGAGGAAGGATTTTCCTCTTCAATGGTTTTATATAAAGACTTGGACGAGAAAACACCCTTTTCAGTCAAGCACCAAATCAGAGAGTCTTTCGCATTAGGTGAATATGACAATTTCAAGATTTCAGTAGTAGAAATCGGATCAAAAATTTGTGAAACCACACTCCTATTCCAAGTCTTTGTAATTGGGTCTATGAGGTCTTTTACCCAGAATACCATAGGGATCTCTTCATCTGTTTTTCTCGGACTTGGCCTGAATCCTCTTAGGGAGGGAATCCATGGATCCTGCCAAATTCTTATAGTCGCATGATAAGAACCTTCAAGTTCTTCTCTAGGCCAGCCAAAGATAAACGTAATACTAATATAAAACTTTATTATTAACTTCAATATTCATATCCTAACTACTATGAACTCAGCCATATATATAGGCTAGAATTAGACAAATTAGACTCTAACTAGGATTCAATATTTAGAAATATAGAAACTCCTAAATTACTTAGAAACTCTAAAATATAGAAACTCTAAAATATAGAAACTCCTAATACTAAATAACTATATAATATCTTTTCAAAATATAGAAACTCCTAATTTTAAATATAGAGAATATCTTTCTCTATCATTCCTCCCCCCTTGAGAGCATCCTTGTCCTCAAGGATGTTCTCGATCATAGTTAACACTGGGTCTTCCTCATCTTCGACACTTCGTAATTCATCATCAACTGCAGTATTAGGGAGAAGTGCTTTCTTTAACACAGAAACATGAAAGACAGGATGGATTTTAGCTCCTTCTGACAACTCCAAGCGGTACGCTACTGGACCGATTCTTTCCAATATTTTATATGGACCATAGTACCTTGGAGATAACTTCTGAGACACCCTTCTTACGGTAGAACTTTGTCGATATGGTTGTAATTTTAAATACACGTACTCTCCTATTTGAAATACTACATCCCTTCGTCCCTTGTCAGCATATTGTTTCATCTTATTCTGAGCAGTATGAAGATGACTTTTGAGGTTGGAAAGAATGTGACCCCTTCGTATAAGCGCTTCATCTAATGTCGCAGTTTGTGCTTCACCCGAAATATATGATGCTAATACGGGAGGTGATATACCATATACTGCCTCAAAAGGGGTTAGTTTTGTCGATGTATGATACGAAGTATTGTACCAAGACTCTGCCCACGGTAGCCATACAGCCCAACTTTTTGGTTTATCTCCTACAAAGCATCGCAAATATGTTTCTAAACAACGATTCACCACCTCCGATTGGCCATCGGTTTGAGGGTGGTATGTTGAACTCATCCTAAGTGTAGTGCCTTGTAAACGAAACAATTCTTGCCACAACTTGCTAGTAAATACTGCATCTCTGTCGGATACTATAGATTGGGGAAAACCATGTAGCTTGACCACTGTTTCTAGAAATTTTTGAGCAACTGTAGCTGCTGTGTATGGGTGTTTTAATGCCATGAAATGGCTGTACTTAGTGAGACGATCTACCACTACCAAAATTACTGATTTCCCTTTTGACTTCGGTAATCCTTCAATGAAATCCATAGATATATCAGTCCATATAGTTGTAGGAATGGGTAAGGGTTGTATAAGACCTGCAGGAGAGAGGGTACTATATTTATTTTTTTGGCACGTGTCGCAACTAGCAATATATTCTTTGACATCTCGATGCATTCCGGTCCAGTAAAACAACTTTGAAAGTCGCTTCATAGTCTTCAGTTGCCCTGCATGCCCTGCAGCCGGTGATGAATGGAACTCAACCAATAATAATAGTTTCCATCTAGATTTTGGACTTATCAATAACTGGTTTCCTCGGAAGTACACTAATCCATCCTTTACCGTGAAATTCTTCTCACCGAAAGAGGATTTGTTCATCTTTTGTATAAAATCTACTATCCACGGATCTGTTTTTAACTCAAGCTTTAGATCATCCATCCAAGCACAACTCACATATGTGATTCCCGATAATTCTAAAGACTCGTATTTACGAGATAATGCATCGGCTACTTTATTTTGACTACCAGGCTTGTACTGAATTGTATAATCGTAACCCAATAATTTCGCAGTCCATTTTTGTTGCATGGGAGTGGCTGCTTTAGCTTCCAAAAAATGCTTCAAACTTTGTTGATCAACCTTCACTATAAACCTTCTCCCAATGAGGTAAGGTCGCCATTTAGTGATGGCATGAACCATTGCTAATAGTTCCTTCTCATACGTAGATAATCCAAGGTGTCGTGGCCCAATCACCTTACTAGTATATGCTATGGGCCTACCTTCTTGCATCAGAACTGCCCCGATTCCTACTCCACTTGCATCACTTTCAATTATGAACTCCTTACAAAAATTTGGTAGTGCTAATACCGGGGTAGTCGTCATAGCGGTTTTCAAGTTGTTGAAGGCTTCAGTTGCTTCCATGGTCCATTTGAAACAATCCTTCCTAAGAAGTTTGGTCAACGAAAAAGCCAATTTACCATAATCAGCCACAAATTTTCGATAATAGCCAGTTAAACCTAAAAACCCTCGTAATGCTTTTAATGACTTCGGCAATGGCCAATCTATAATGCTTTGAATCTTGCCCGAATCCACTTCTACACCCTTAGATGTGATGACATGCCCTAAATATTCAACTCTCTCGGTACCAAACGAACATTTACTCAATTTGACCTTGAGTTGGTGTTTTTCTAGTATCTGAAATACTTCTCTAAGGTGTTCAAGGTGTAAATTCCAATCTGAGCTATAAACCAATAATATATCATCAAAGAAAACCAACACAAATTGACAGCTGACTTCTGAAGACATCATTCATGAGATGTTGAAAGGTAGATGGTGCATTGGTCAGCCCGAAAGGCATGACAAGAAACTCATAATGACCATCATGTGTCTGAAAGGCAGTTTTATGTACATCTTCCTGTTGCATCCTGATCTGATGGTACCCGGACCTTAAGTCTAATTTTGAGAAATACAAAGCCCCATGCAATTCATCTAATAGTTCATCTATGACCGGTATAGGAAATTTATCCTTTACCGTAATTTTGTTTAGTGCTCTGTAATCAATGCACATACGCCACGTATCATCTTTTTTCTTTACTAATAATACAGGCGATGAGAAAGGGCTTGTACTCGGGCGAATTAACCCAGATTGCAGTAGTTCTTTTACTATTTTCTCAATCTCATTCTTTTGACCAAAAGCATACCTATAAGGTCGAACATTAATAGGTGAACTATTGGGATGTAAAGTAATACGATGATCGTGACTTCTCATGGGTGGCAAACCTGTTGGTGCTGAAAATACCACAGCAAATTGTCTAATCAAGGATTGAATTTCTGTATCTATATTGGAATTAGCTTCATCGTTGTTTTCACCTGAAAATTGACACAGAACTCCCAATGACCCTTGCTTGAGGAGTCGTTGCATAGCATGGCTGCTGGCGATCTTCAGTTTCCTTCCTCTAACACCTTCCAAACTAAATTGTTTACCTTGTATAGTGAATTTCATTGTTAAGTACTTGAAATCCCAAGTTATTGGCCCAAGTGTTTGTAGCCAACTTACTCCCAATACCATATCACAACCCCCAAGTTTCAATATATAAAAATTTCCCGTGAAAGCATACTCATTAATCTTATATTCTAGGCTAACACATTGCCCTTCATAAGTAATTCTTGATCCGTCTGCTACCATAACTTCAAAGGAGTTGTCAAGTACAGTTTTAATACCTAGCTTCTTTGGGATGGAAGCGTCAATAAAATTATGTGTACTGCCTGAATCAATTAAAACAATAACTTGAGCCCGTTTAATTTCACCTTGGACCTTCATGGTTTGTGGTGCAGGGGAGCCATCCAATGCATGCATAGAAATCTCCACATGTTCTTCTTCTTGTGTGTATACCTCTTCATCAACTACCTCACTTCCAGTTTTGTTTGCGTTATCATTATCTTCTTCTTTTTCAATGAGGAATAAAGTTTGTGTCTTACATCGATGACCACGATACCACTTCTCATCGCAATTGTAACATAATTGTTGTTTCCTTCTTTCTTCAGCCTCAGCTGATGTGAGTCGGCGAATTACGGGTGCTTCATTATTAACCCGGTTTGGTATTATTGGTGGTCTTGAGTTCAGTGGTTTTGCATTGATAAGGGGGTTTGCTCTTGTAATACTTCTATAGCTTTGGCGTCTCAAGGAGACTTTTTCATCTTGTAATCTAGCTATAGACATTGCCTCATGTAAGTTTAGTGGATTAAAGGATTTAGTTTCCAGTCTAACCTCATCTTTCAATCCACTCATGAAACAACTCATTAAAAAACTATCTGGTAAACCATTAACTATGTTTGAAAGACGCTCAAATTCTTCTTGATATTCAAAGATTGACCCAGTTTGTCGTAATTTTGCTAGCGCAGCCCCTGCATCTTCATACGTCGTTCTCCCGAAGCGACCTACAACTGCTTCGACAAAATCTTCCCATGAACGAAAATAGTTTCCTCTTTTAGCCCATCGATACCATTGTAATGCTTTTCCATCCAAGTAACTGATTGCAAACTGAATTTTTTGGTCTTGTGCAGTGTCATAGAATTCAAAATACTGTTCAGCTTGAAAAATCCATCCTTCCACATCTGATCCGTTAAACCGTGCAAAATATAACCTTTCACCTTTAAAGCGATCACTTCTTTGAGACACAATCTCTCTATTTTCGACCAATTGACCAATCTTCTCAATCAATAATGATTGATTTACCGTCATCTCAGTCATCTTCTCCGCCAATTCACCTAATTGCTTCTCCATTCTTTCTTTTTTTTCTTTTCGAGTTTGTACCATAAACGAGATTCTCTAACGAAGATAAAAGTAATGCGAAAGCGGATGATAGGAACGTTTGCTCTGATACCAATTGATAAGAACCTTCAAGTTCTTCTCTAGGCCAGCCAAAGATAAACGTAATACTAATATAAAACTTTATTATTAACTTCAATATTCATATCCTAACTACTATGAACTCAGCCATATGTATAGGCTAGAATTAGACAAATTAGACTCTAACTAGGATTCAATATTTAGAAATATAGAAATATAGAAACTCCTAAATTACTTAGAAACTCTAAAATATAGAAACTCCTAATACTAAATAACTATATAATATCTTTTCAAAATATAGAAACTCCTAATTTTAAATATAGAGAATATCTTTCTCTATCATCGCACCATCTCCTACTACATAGCATCTCCCCAAATCAATGAATTTCCGGAGTTCTAACATGCTTTTCCATGTACTCGTAGCAGTTGATTGACTATTATGAGTCCAAAAGTCATCTTGTTTCAAATACTTGGCCTTTAATAACTTCACCCATAAAGCTTCCGGTTCACTAAGAAATCTCCATACTAGTTTTCCGACCAATGCCATATTCACCTGACCCATATCTCGGATTCCTAAACCACCACTTTTCAAACTTTTCTTGAGCTTTTTCCAATTCAAGTAATGTAGTCTTTTCTTATCTGGTTCATGACCCCACCAGAAATCTCTTTGAATTTTTTCTATCTTGCCAAGCACGGCTTTTGGAACCAGATTTGTAGATAGATAATAGACTGGAATCGTTGCGAGTTCATTCTTAAGTAGTATCGCCCTACCTGCATGTGAGAGAGTGATGAGACATGAAAATGTCCCATCTGAATCTCTTAACTCGGGTTAGTTAGTCCAGTGCGAGCGGTTACTCTAATGATTTGTTTGATTTTCTTTCTCAGGTGTCTTTTACGGAGTTCGGTGAGAAAAATAGTCAAGATCAGGAGAAAGACATGCATGAGGGGCAGTTTGGTCATTTGTTGATTTTGGAAATTTTGATACTCGGATGAAAGGAGAGTCCGTGACGAGTCCGCAGGTGAAAACGGAAGTCAAATCGGAGTCCGGACGAGCAATTTAGGCGAGGTCAAAGTTTAGGTCAAAATCCGATATTTCCGTAACACGTGGCGCTGATTCAATGGGGTCCCGTGATAATCTCTTACAACGTACCATGATACACATTATAATTCTCTTGACAGCCAACAAATCCAAACAGGAAGTTGTCATCTAACCTTATCACCTCTTTCCTTTAATAATTAGTGTCCCTTATTAGTTATTTCCATCCTTATTAGTTATCCCCAGAGAAGGAAAGATATGAACCAAGATTCATTGGAATTAGAGAAAGAAAATAGTTGGAGACAGAGAAGGATTAATGGAAACATAAAACCAAGAGAGAAAGAAATCTTTTTATAAATGGAAGGAGATAATTGGGTATTGTCTTGAAAACAGAATTGAAGAAAGAATGGATTGAAGAGAGAATCATTGCAGAATTCTAGAGAGATAAAGGTGAATTATTTTCTTATCTCTTTAATATCTTGAAATCAAAACAGATATTTGATTGGAGGAGATTTCTTTAATAAGCTCGACTGAAGATTTAAACAAAGAAATCAGAGATGATTTCTAGAGAGAGAGTATATTCCAAAGAGTTGTCTAGAGCTATTACAGGAAGATGATTTTCTTTTTATTGAAACAAAGAGAAAGAAGGAAAGATTAATAATCTTTTTAGTGAGAGAAACAGATTCTAGGAGAGAGGGTTGAAGATTATTTAGCAAGAGATAGCTGGAGGTATATTGCTTTCTTTATCTTGTTACTGAGAAAAGAATTTCGGACCAAAATGGATTGAATGAAGAGATTTTATTCTTAGAGAAAGGGAGTTGGATTCGGTTTCTTCATCTCTCTATATAATCAAAGCTCAGAAAACAGAGAGGGTATCTTCTCTTTGGGGGAGTTCAGTGGGAAGGGAATTTCGAGTTTGTTCTTCTTCTACTCCTCAAGAGCTTCAAGAGTATTTTAAAGAGAGGGTAAAGAAAAACAGAGCATTAGAACAAAACAGAGTCATCATCATTCTTCAACTTGTTCTTCATTTATCTTTTTATCTTTGTGAGAGAGAGAAGAGGGTATTTGTAAAGAGTGAAAGAGAAACAGAAAGAGTGGCTTGTAGTGAGAGAAAGAGAGAAATCAGAGAGTTTTGAGAAATTTATTTTGGTTTATTATCAATATCAAGATTGGTTATATTCATTCTCTCTGTTATCTCATTAGTATTAAAAAAACATTGAATCAATTGTTATTTGTTCAATTGGTGAGAAAAGAAAAAAAAAGAAAAGAGAAACAGTAGAAAGAGGAGAATTTAGTTGGAGAAGAAGACCGCGTTTGGTTCGCAGTTGCTACTGGAAAATAATTTTCCATTGACGCTGGAAAATAATTTTCTTCAGAGGAGCGTTTGGCTACCGTGGGAAAATCAGTGAGAAAAGTTCTGTTTTCCTTCCATTTTCTCTTATGCTTCATATTGATTTTAATCTTCGATCATGATTAGCTAAGACTCTTAATCTAGGGTTGATGATGAAACCATATTCGAGCTTTTAGAAACACAAATTATTTGGTTAATTCTTTGAATGTGATTTAATGTTTAAATTGTTTTAATTTGTCAAGTCGATTATCTTTTCACTATCTATGCTTTTAGGTTTGATGTATCGTACTTAGGTTAAGTCCTTTGACGGTATATACTTATTGATTGATAGATAGTAGTTTAGAAATTCATTTTTTAAATAAGACAATTACAATTTCATGAGTAAAAAAACCGATTTTATCGAAAACATCTCCCGGAATCAGGATAGTTCATTATCCAAAATTCTGAGTTACAAAAAGAGAGAGTTAGTCTGTTAATTTTGTGTGTTTGAAAGTGAGATATACGGTGGATTCCAAAACCCTAGGCCATCTCCCCATTGATTTGTATATTTTATTTGTTTTAGTACTTTAGTATTTTATCACCAAAATCATAAAAAAAAAATCAAAAACCAAAACCGTATTATTTCTAAGTTTTAGAATAGGTTTAACTAGTCTCTGAGGAACGAACCGGACTTACCGGAAAAATTACAACTTGACACCCGTGCACTTGCGGGTGTAGGGTAACCTTCTAGGCCCATCAGAGAGTATGTCTTTTCCAACCTGATAATTTATTAGATATCTTCTCTACCAAAAAATCATATGAACTATTTAGGTATTTAGGTTTTAGCAGATAGTTACCCAAGTATTTGTCGGCATTCTTCATTTCGGAGACTCCCAACAATTCGATAACCTGGTTCCTCCTCTCTCTGGTACAATTCTTACTAAAATGTATAGCTGACTTGTGATAGTTTATTGACTGTCCCGAGTACTCTGAATACTTCTCTAGAATGCTTTTGAGGTGCATAATGTTTTCTTCTGTTGATTGGCCAAAAAAGAAGAGGTCGTCTGCAAACATTAGGTGACTTACCGAAGGTGCATACCTATTCACTTTCAACCCTTTGAATACCCCATCTGCCTCCGACTTTGTTACCATTTTGCTTAAGGTTTCTGAGCACAAAATGAAAAGATATGGGCTTAATGGACATCCCTGTCTGAGTCCTCTTTCACTAGTGAATCTGCCTTTCGGTCTACCGTTAACCAATACTGAAAATGAGGGAGTAGTAACACAACTCATGATCAGAGAATGTGCTCTACCTGTTATCCCAAATGAGGTCAGAACATCACTTAGAAATTTCCAGTTTACTCTGTCATATGCCTTTGCCATGTCTACCTTAAGAGCAAATGATCCTGATTTTGCCGTGGTTTGCTTTAGATAGTAGAACATCTCTTGAGCCACAATTATGTTGTCGGTAATTTGCCTGCCCGGCACGAAAGCATTTTGCACCTGCGAAATCATATCAGGTAATAGAGGACTAATCCTTTTGGTTAGTATTTTGGTTATGACCTTATATAATACATTACAAAGAGAAATTGGTCTGAAATCAACTGGAGTTTCAGGGTGTTGAATCTTTGGGATTAATGCAAGAAATGTATGATTCAGATCATTTGGTAGTCTCCCTGTTTCGAAAGCAGATTGTATAAGTCTTGTTACCTCATCACCTACAATAGTCCAACATTTTTTATAGAACAAAGCAGAGAAGCCATCAGGTCCTGGTGATTTGTAAGAGCCCATTTCTTTAATAACTGCAAAGATTTCATCATGGTTAGGTGGTTTACCAAGCATTTCACTTTGTTCTTCGCCCAATGGAGTTTCTGAAAGCACCAGATTTGCCGGTAAATTGCTCACAGTATCTGCTCGAGATGCCGAGAAAAAATGATCAACAAGTCTAGTAGCAATTTTTTCCTGGTCAGATGACCAATGCTGATCTGCTAGCTTAAGTGCACAAATTTGATTTTTTTTCCTTCTATTCAGAACTGACAAGTGGAAAAATTTAGTATTACGATCGTTATCATTGATCCACATCTTCTTCGCTCTCTGCCCCCAAAATTGTTCTTCTTTTCTATGCAACTCAGCTAATTGAGCTTGAACGTTCTTCTCTTCCTTTATGGTTTCTTCCGATGGTTGTTTGTTTTGAACCAGTAACAGTTTGACTTGATACTCTTTTATTTGGTGGTATAGATTTCCCACTGTTTCACGACTCCAATTCTTCATACAATCAGCTAGCTTGGGTAATTTGTCAAGGCAATGCCCACTCAACTCATTCCATCCCTTATCAACCATTTCCATGAAGTCTGGTTGTTGAGTCCAAAAAGCTTCGAATTTGAAAGGTGGTTTACCAATTGGCTTTCGTTTATAAAGGTTCAGCATAATCGGAGCATGATCACTGTTAAACCTAGGAAGGTGTTTGACCTGAGCAGTCGGATATCGTAGTCGCCAATCCGGGTTAACCAACACTCTATCCAATCTTTCTCTTATATGTGTTGAATTCTCCCTACCATTTGCCCAAGTATATGCAGGCCCTGAATAACCCAAATCCATGAGGTTACAATCGTTAATCATAGTTCTGAATAAGGTGGCTGCTCTGTTATCTAACTTCGATCCTCCCCATTTTTCCTTGCTATTACAAACCGCATTAAAATCGCCAATTGCACACCATGGTTCATTAACCTGTTCATCAAAATTCCTCATAAATTCCCAAAAGTTCCCTCTCTCATTCCTTGTCGGTGGTCCGTACACACAAAGAAGACTCCATTTTTTATGGTTGTCAATCATCTTGATTCTAGCATGAATGTGGTGTAAAGAAGTGGACATGATTTCTACTTTTATGTTGTCGTCCCATAACATCCAAAGACCCCCACTCAACCCATTTGAAGCTACTACACAGTGGTGAGGATAATTTATTCTTGTGATCCATCTTTTCGAAGAAATTTCTGATAGCTTAGTTTCGGACAAAAATGTTATGCTTGGTTTAGTTGCCCGGAGGAATGAGTTCAAGGTTTGAATTATCGGAGCATTCCCCACTCCCCGACAATTCCAACTCAAAACTATCATTTACCTAGCGGCCTTTCAGGGCTGGCCGCCAATGCCCGTGTATTGCTTGATTCTGAAGGACTTATTTTACCTTTCTTCTTTGTCATTGTCTCATCCAATGTTGGTTCCTCTCTAACTCTTTTCTCTAAAATAGAACATTTAGTAGTTGGTTGAGCTTCTGTGATGTCCCTTGATCTTGCTAGCCTTTTCCACCCAGATTTCTTACTAGTTGATTTTGCTGCACTATCCTTCAATGAGTAATGAGGCGTGCTGATGATAGACAATTCTCCTTGGTTATTGTCTTCCACTTCCATATCAGTAATGCCACCTGAATATTGTATTTGGATAGTTTTGTTGCTTCCTGTATTAATGTCATTCTCGTCTAAACCGAGTTTAGAGTTTGTTTTGCCAGGAGCAGTGTCATGTCGGACACTCTTTTCATGTCGCTTACCTGCAATATTCGCCAGTGTCATCTTTTGTTTTGTCTTTGCCGAGTCGGCGAATATTTTGGCGACACGTATTGCCTGCGTGGAAATCACTCCTAATGACCGTTGTGATGAACAATCTTTGCCCATATCTTGCTTGCCTTTTTTATTCTCCATTTTTCCTTCTTTAGTGGTAGTAATGTTTCCAATTTCCTGTTGGTAATTAGAATTAATAGTAGCAGTTACCAAATCATTTTCAATCCGAGATTTAGACTTTCCAATTTCATTATTTGCAAATCTTTCCTTTTAAGACGGACCGTTATCTCCGACGAATCTTTGTTCCGGCTTCCGGTTCCGATCACCATTCTCTCCTCTAATTGTTGTTTTTCCTCGAAGTTCATCAGTATGTCTGCTACAGAATTCAGCCCGGATATCAGCGTTGAATCTCGGTTTTAGTAGTTCTTTTGCTTTTATCTGTAGTTCCTCAGACCAATCATCTGAAATAGCTTCCCTCATATTGGAATGTAGTAGACAGTTCTTAATAATATGACCAACTTTACCACAGAAGAAGCAAAATTTATTGAGTTTTTCATACTTTACCTGAACCTCACATTTTGTTCCGTCCGTCAAATTGATTGTTACTCGAGAGGGGAGTTCTTTAAGAATGTTGAATTGGACTTTAGCTCTGGCATATTTACCCCATTTGGTGGTTTCTTCATCCTTAATCAAATTTGGTTCTCCTAGTTCCGAGCAGATTTTCCTTATTGCTGTACGAGTTAAGTATTCGATTGGGAGTCCATGGAGTTGAATATTAAAATCTGCTTTGTCGAAACAATATTTTTCTGGCAATTTGTTTCTGCTACAACGCTCTATAACCACTAGGTCGTCATGAATGTACCAAGGAGTATTCTCAGTTACCTGTTCTAGGTCACCAATTTTCTCAAATTGGATCAAATAAGACTCCTCATAGAATTCTTTGATAATGATTGTACCAATTGGTTTCCACATTGATTGTAGTATTT
>BEHA01003981.1:584862-604637 GCA_002897215.1 Eschscholzia californica subsp. californica
GAGGTTGAAAAAATTTGGGGCCATTTAGGAATTTTTTGGGGCCAAAACGAACTGCCGGACACAATTGGGGGCCAAAACGGTGAGTTGGTCAACAATTGGGGGCCAAAACGGAATTAACCCTTTATTTTTCAGTAAAAAGACCATTATTTGAGTCATGTACAGTCGATAAACTTGAGAAGAAATAATGTAGGTTTTGTTAAGCTTTCACATGGTTTAATATTTGTGAGTGGCTTCTAAGCCAACTCTTGTAATTTGGACATGTGAATATTAAACATATATTCTTGGCAAAAGATTTCACATAATTGACGTTTAGTCAGTTAATGTGCTTACTTGGTAAATCACTAAGGTGATATTTGTTTCTAAAATTGATGAATGTGACTCGGAATGACTTGCATTGTCCTATTGAAATGAAAAAAAAAACAGGCACTCAACCATCAAGTTATACTAAATCTGATTTTGAGTCAATGCAAAATCAGTTTTAAGACGATTCAATAAAAAACGAACGCTACCTACACTGTTGATTCGGCATGTAACTATACTTCAAATCATATTGGAGAGTATGTTCGGTGCCTCAGTACTTGGTAACTACATAACGCGTTCAACAAATTGCCGTGCCGGAGGCACGGGTTATACCTAGTATATAATACATTTCCAAATCATTTTTGTTTTCTTATCTCTGGTAACAAGAAATGATGTGACATAAACTTCTTCTTTTTTGTTGCAATGATGTAACATAAACATGTCGAATGGTTTTTCTTAGTTATTTTAAAAGTTAGAAACCAACTACTTTTCACTTTTTTTTTTTTTTTTTTTGTTGAAAGGACCAACTACTTTTCACTTGATATTTTCAACTAATTAAGGGATAGCATGAAAAACAAGACAAAGTCTTGACAGACAATTAGACTATATAATATACATAAAAACTTGGTCGAGGAACTTATTTTGTTGACCAGAACATTAACTATACAAAAACTCTACACAGCCTGCCCATTTGAACTGCCCATTAAACCGGCCAAGAGAGGGTTCAAACGGGCGGGATGTGTAGTTACTCTTAACTATATTGTTGATAATTTGGTTCACCAACGTGATTTGCACGTTTATGTAAATGAACTTTATCATAAGCTGATAGATAGTTCTTCAAATTTTAGACTCTCTGTCTCAATTGTTAGAAACAAGATCTACGTTGTAAAATCCAGAAGCACCAAGAGAGGAAGGCATTACTGATTTTCGATCAGCCACAAGAACAAAACTGAGGTTGTTTTCTCAACTACTATTGCGTCTTTTCTGCCTGATTCTTCTCTTATCGTACGTATATTGCAGGTATGTTATGTACGTATATGTGTGCGTATATATTATATATATAGTGAATTGCTTTAGTTTATATATCTTGGATCGATGCAGGTCCCTAGAAAGTCAAGGTCGTAGCCCGCCATCAACGCCACCTCCATCCCCTTTCAGCCGAACTCCGCGCCCAGCTGCTAGTTTCTCTCCATGATGGATTAAGAACTGTTTTTAGGGCCTATTCTTTCATATATATATATATATACAAACGCGCACACAGACATACAAGTTTTTAGTAGTTTGAGAGACTTATGTTCTAGTTCCAGCTTGTAATTTAATGTAATCATAAGTATAAATATTGGTTAGGATATCAGTGTGTGGTAAAGTATGTAGGGAAAAAGATGGAAAAAATCTAAAATTACTAGTAAAGGAATTCCATTTGATTGGAAGTACATGTTAGATAAATTAGCCTTCGATAAACAAATAAGAGGGGTGGAGAATAGAGGCTTGAAACGTGTACTAGTACACTTTCCTTGAAGCATTATTTGTCCCCTCTCGACCGAGATTACTTGAAGGTTACTAAACAAATTGCTTCCCAAGATATGAGAAGCCTTTGTGAAACTACACCAAGTAACTTGTGGAGATTTCACTTAAGGAGCACTAGAACACATTGAAGATGGCAAAGGATTTTTCGACAGAACCTCTACATGGGTTTTCAATTACCTTAAATCTGTTCTATAAAAAATTTAATTTATAGAAAACAAAATACACTTCTCAATAAGTAAAAGATATATCTCTCCATATAATTTTATCAAAAGACATAAATTTCAAATTCAAATATATAAAACTAATTTCTAATTTTGTTACATTATTTAGTTAATAATTTGTCCAAAATTTCCAACAGTTCATCAATCAAAAATGGTATTCTCCGGACTCTTGGTACCGGTTAAATTCCGATAGGCTAGGTGCTTAGAGAAAAAAAAAAGTTATATTCAGTTCTTCTCTAAACTATTTTCATCCACTTTTTTTTTTTTTTTTTTTGATGAAAACTATGTTCATCCACTTAAGTCTGATTATTACCAACTTATAGAAAAAAAAGATATTCAATTTTCTCTCCACAATATTGACAGAAGAGGTCTCAAGGTGAATATAAGAAATTGATCTCAAATTTATAAATATCATTTTTTGTATGGGCCAAAATACGTCACCATGGGCGCCCCAAAAAATCCACGATTGATGGGCTTACGCGATGACGAAGCCCATGAATTAATGACCAATGGGCCCGATCCATTTATCTTCAGACATCCCGAAGCAACGTTAAAGTACGGAAGTACGTCCAGGTCTGGATAAAGAGGTATGTCCTCACCAGCAAGCCAAAATACGGAAGTGCATCAAGCTCTGGATAAAGAGGTTCGTCCTCACTCCCTCAGCAGACCAATATACGGAAGTACAACCAGCTCTGGATAGAAGAGGTTTGTCCTCTCCTCCTCAGCTGGCTTCTCTTCGTATATCCGTTGGGGAGGCATTACCATCATTCAAGATACAATATCACAATATATTCGTTGGATGAGAGTTACAATATCCCCATTCATGGTTATAACTCTGTACGTTACCATATTCAAGGCAACAACTCACCACCAGGTGACGGTTGACCAAAACGGACAGTTGACCACACAACTCTACATAAGGATCAGCTGGTAATCAATTAAGGCATCTAACGACGGATAACAACACCTGACATCCAAATTCACTTGCAATCAGCTAACCACCTATTTTCTCTCTCACATCGATCATCCAAACTACTGGCAGACAACTAACACCTGCTCAAGGAGGACGAGTGATCATTCTCTTTCCTAACAACCGCATGTTCAAGGAAGACGGGTGATCATTCTCTCTCCTGACGATCACCTGCTTAAGGAAGACGAGTGATCCATCTCTCCCCTAAACGACCACCTGCTCAAGGAAGACGGGTGATCATTCTCTCTCCTCACGATCACCTACTCAAGGAAGACGAGTAATCCTTCTTTCTCCTAACGACTACTTGCTCAAGGAAGGCGACCGACCATTTCTCTCTCCACACGACTAAGGGCTGCAAGCGCTTTACGACCAGAGAAAAGGCAGGTATACACTTGGTTGTATCACCTTTTCTCCCAACGACCGACTCGTTCAAGCAACATATTTAACTCCATAGCTCAAACTCTGGTTTACAGTTCTCATTTACTATTTGTCAAGTTTACTGACTTGACCGTCGGAGTCCCCTTAGGCCGACACCATCCCGGTGTCTCCTAAGATCTCACGGTCACGTGTGTTTTGTCTCTTTTGTCACAGGTTAAGCCCAAAGGTGTCGTCGGTGCCTGCAAAATTATTAACAGGTGGAGGTTCGACTTCCGGTCAACGGTCAGGTCCAACTGACTTCTTGACCCGCGATTTCTTACCCTCACATTTTTTATTTGGGTTTATTTTTTGGTCAAATGTTCAGCTCATATTGGTCAACCCTGGAAGTGAAGTAATGAAGAAGTTAGACAATTCAAAACTGATAGAACAAATAAGTGAAGAGTGGATATATCTAACGGTAGGAGATGCAGTGGAAGCATGTAATTTTGTGTTCCATACTTAGAAGCTATCACCTACTACAACTTCAGCTGGAGACTCGAAACGAAGAGATAATAATGTCTGATTCAGCTACAATACTTAGGAATTTATATGATTTCTTACACTGTTTATTTATTAAATAAAAAATTATCTCAGTTGTTCAGTAAACAAAGTGCTTGTTGATTAGTATTTAGCCAGTATAGGAATAGTGTAAGAAGTAATGTAAATTTCTTGTTTTGTTTAGCTATCTCTAATTTAATTTTGACGTGGGAAAATATATAATGCATTTCCAAGATCAGGATATCTGTTTTTGTTTTTTTTTTTTTTTTTGTTTCTTATGTGTCTTTTTCCTACCAAGAAATAATGTAACATAAATATATACATATCAAATTCGAATGATTTTCTTAAATGAAAATAAATTAAAAACAACCAACTTTTCACTCGAAATTTCCAACCGATTAATCTACACTGATACCGACGTGAACAAAGACAATCTTGACTCTTGACAAACAATTTAGACTAGTATAATATACATAGAACTTGTGCGGAGGAACTTATTTTGTTGACCAGAACATTGATTATAATGTTGATAATTTGGTTCAACAACGTGATTTGCACGATTATGTGACAATGAACTTCATAATAAGTCGATTGAAAAGTTTTCCGAATGTTTGACTCTGTATCATTTGTCAAAAATAAGATCGAATCATCGTTATAAAATAGGGACACACCAAGAAAGGAATTAAGGTCTTACTGATTTTCCAATTTCTATCAACCACAACAACAAAAATGGGGCTATTTTCTCAACTTCTAGTGCGTCTGATCTGCCTGATTCTTCTAGTATTGAACGTATATTGCAGGTGTGTTATATGTAATATATAATATTATATATTATACATATTGAACTACGAGTGCTTTACTTTATATATCTTAAATGGATGCAGGTTAGAAGAAAATTTAGGTCGTGTGCCGCCATTAGCGATACCACCAGACCCCATCAGCCCAACACCTGTCCCAGCTGCCCTAACACCGGCCTCAGCTCCTAGTCTCTCCATGACCGATTAAGAACTGATTTTGGTGCCTGTTCTTTTATATATATATATAATATATAATATATAATATATATATGTGTTTAGTAGTTTGAGAAACTTAAATAAATAAGAGACACAATATAATAATTTAAACAAAGGTATTTCATTACTTAAAATTACAACTATATACGGAGTTATAGTTAGAAGATCTTAAATTTGCATAAAGTGGTATATGTCGGATGTATAGCATCTTGAACAGTTTGATCTTGATAGAGGATTAGAGGACAAGCTTGGGCCCAAAATTAGATGGGTCGGGCCCGGCTCGGTGGCTACAACTCGGCATGGCCGACAGTTACATGCTAAGGTTCAGGTATTTTGATATCAAGTTTAGGTATCTTGGAAATCAAGTTTGATATTGTTATCATATTGCAGTCTTTCTTTATTTTGTAAAAAATTGTCATTTAAAATCTATTATATACGATGTAAACTTGTATAATAAAATATAACAAAGTATTACAATTATTCTTCTTCCTCTCCATCTATTCTTGTTATCAAATTATTCGTCTCTAGACTATTCAACTCTAGAGATTTCACAGAGGAACGACCATCATTATTGGCCGGTCTGATCGGTGGTGTCCTTGTCTTAGGGCACCCTATGATCACCCAATACTTATCAATTATCTAAAAAAAAGTACAAGATATAACTGCTTGGAGTATGCAAGGGAAAAAATTGAAAAACCTAAAATTGCTAGTAACCAAATCCCATTTTATTGGAAGACCTCCAACGAAAATGATATCTTGCCAACTCTTGGGCCAGTAGAAATTCGACTGGGTAGGTGGAAGAGCATGATTACCAAGAAGAATAACATCAATTTTTTCTCTAAATCATGTTCATCCACCCAAGTCCTCTTTCTTTTAGACGGTTGTTTGGGACTAGAGTCAGGCCATGTTGGTCATGGGTTGGACAGACAGACTCCAATACTGTCATGCACAGAGCAATCCCAAGTCTAATTGAGCAATCGGCCCATTCGAAGATCAAAACTTTTACCAAACGTGTGATTTCTAAATGGAAAAAACTTGACTTAGTTAATTTACCAATGACATATCGAATTAAACAAACACTACATCTTTCTCCAATTTTGGCTTATATCTCTCGTTCATGAAAGCGTTGAAATCAAGGGTGCCCCAAAGGCAACTGATGTATATATAGAGAAATAACTTAGAACTATTACAGTTATAACCCTCATTACATAAACAATTACAGGAGACGCGCCTCTAAGAGCATCTCCAATGGGACACTCTAACAAACACTCTAAAAGTCTTAGTTGTCAAGGACCAATAGAGATTCTCATTCCTAAATGTCAATATAGAGACACTCTAATTTTTTTTGGTCTCCAATGGAGATCTCTAAAGTGTCTACACTTAGAGCATCTCCAATGGGACACTCTAACAAACACTCTAAACGTCCTAGTTGTCAAGGGCCAATAGAGATTCTCTTTCCTAAATGTCAATATAGAGACACTCTAATTTTTGTTGGTCTCCAATGGAGATCTCTAAAGTGTCTATACTTAATACACATGTCCTTCTTCAATTCAATAGATAAAAAGTAGTTGAAAAGCAAGATTTTCTATTGGTTGAAATTTAAAAGTAACACTTAGAGAGTCTCAAGTAGACACTCTTGATGAGTCATGAAAATGTCTCGTCTGAATCTCTTAATTTGGATTAGTTAGTCTATTTCGGGCAGTTACTCTGATGAATTGTGTGTTTCTCTTTCCCAGGTATCTTTTACGGAGTTCAGTGTGAAAACTGGATAAAATCGAGAGAAAGACGTGTTGAGGGCATTTTGGTCATTTTGTGCTCTAAGAATTTTGGCAAATATTGACACTCGGATGAAACTAGAGTTCATGACAAACTCGTGGGCGGAAACGGGAGTCAAATCGGAGTCCGGATGAGTAAAATAGAGCGAGTCAAAGTTAAGTCAAAGTGTGAGTCGAATACAGTTGACCAGAATGTCTAAAGGACACGTGGGCAGATCCAGCGGAAGAAAGGAGAGCAATCCAACGGTATGAGTAACATTTCGGTACCATCTTCGGGTCCATTGGGATAAAGTCGGATGGCAGGTGAAGAATAATCTGGTGCGCCCGCACGGTCTTGTTTCGGTGCTCCCGCGAGGATCAACGATCTATCTTCACGTCAGCAACACGTGGCCTTAACAGGATCACGTTTCATCTCTTCCCCGATGCTCCGCTTTACACTGAAGTATCTCCTTGCCAGCTAATGCACCGTGACAACCTGGTATTGGCGAAATCTAAAGGATCCGATTGGTAGTTACTGCCAGCCGTGGGACATTAGTTGGTGGTCATTCATCCGAATTGGAAACTGGGATTGGGTGATTTTCCAAAACCCTAGGAAAACGCCCATTTTTATTTATTTCTTTCTCTACTCTCTGGTTACAGTAGAGAGAGAAAAGGAAGGATTTTTCTTTGAAGGAAACAAGAGATTTTCAGAAGAGGGAGAGAGATTGATTGAGATTGAAGGCTGGAAAGGCAAGTGAGAGAATCATGAAGATCTTCTCTCAAATTAGTATCTAAAACAGAGATATCTGAATAGAGATGATATGATATTAATCTAGAGAGGATGATTGAAGAAAAATACTTTAGAGAGAAGGTTCGGCTGCAGCTGGGCTTTCGGTTTTGTATAAAACAGAGAGTCGTGATCATCATCATCTTATCTTTGGATCGGGGGTCAAAAGCTCAATTGAATCGAAATATTAGAGAGAGAGAGAGAGAGAGAACAAATCATCTCACGGCTAAGACAAAAAATAACACAGAGAGAGCTTGGTTTTTAGAACAGGAATTCGAAATCAAACCCATCATCATCTCTGATTTCTATTTGGCTTTTCTCTGTAATTTTACTTTTTTTTGTGAGAGAAAAGAGTGATTGTAGAGAGAGACTTTGTAGAGAGAGATTATTATAAAAGTTCAAAAGTAATCAAAACCGAGATCATCATCATCTATCTTTCTTCTTCTTCTTCTATTTGCAATTCTTTTTAGTGAGAGAAAAGATTATTAAGAGAGAAAGAGAGAAAGAATTTCAAGAGATTCATAGAGAGAGAGAGAGAGAGACAGAAACAGTAGAGAGAAAGTAAGTGAAGAAGACGAGAAAATAGGTGGGAAAACTATTTTCCAACAGAGAAATTAATTCCGGGAAGATGAGAAAATCGTGTTCCTTTAGGGTCTGTTTGGTCTGCCGATAAAATTATTTTCCCATCTTCTGGAAAATACTTCCCTAAGGCCCTGTTTGGTGCTGAAATAGCGAAAAAGTTAAGTTTTCTTCTCCCTCTCTTTACTTTATTTTCTAATTTCTTTTATTTAATGTCCATGAGTAACTAATTCTCTATCTAGGGTTTTAGATGAAGTTCTTTATAAGTAATTTTATCGATATGATTTATTAATATTTTTATTGCTTTTCATGATAAAATCTTCCGGATTTTTAGACCATTCATGGACTAGAATCTGAGTGATATATAAAATTCGCTAATCAAATCCAAATAAATTGTCGTTAGAATTGTTAGGAGAACGGATTCAGAAAACCCTAGGCTCTCCCCCATTTGAGTTCTTTGTATCATTTGTAATTATTTTCTTACCGTAATTTTACTTTAATATTTTATTCATTTCAAAACCAAAACCAAATCATTTTAAAAATCTTATTACTTCCTAGTTTTATAATAGATTCAACTAGTCTCTGAGGAACGAACCGGACTTACCGGAATTATTACTTGACGCCCGTGCACTTGCGGGTGTAGACCTATTTAGGAAACTTTCTAGGCCCATCAACTCTCATTTTAGAGTTTCTCTCTCTAGACACTTTATAATAAATGTGTCCACCTCATATTAGAGTGTCTAATAAAGTGTTCCATTGGAGATGATTTTTTAACAAAAACTCAAAAAGTCTATGTGGCACTCTAAGTGTTAGAGATTAAGTGTCCCATTGGAGATGCTCTTAATACACATGTCCTTTTTCAATTCAATAGATAAAAAGTAGTTGAAAAGCAAGATTTTCTATTGGTTGAAATTTAAAAGTAACACTTAGAGAGTCTCAAGTAGACACTCTCATTTTAGAGTTTCTCTCTCTAGACACTCTATAATAAATGTGTCCACCTCATATTAGAGTGTCTAACAAAGTGTTCCATTAGAGATGATTTTTTATCAAAAACTCCAAAAAATCTATGTGGCACTAAGTGTTAGAGATTGAGTGTCCCATTGGAGATGCTCCAAGTATGTACTTACATTAACACTCACCCTTGACGAATTCACTAGAAACCCTAGTCACCGGGTGTGACAACAAGGTGGCGGTGCAGTCAGAGACAATGAACTCCAATAATTGTTATAGGCGCATCCTTCACTCACAAATGGGGAGCGACTAAACGCACCCAAAGAAAATGCTATGCGCTTGGTGATGTGACACGAAAATGTCACATTTGGAGAGCCTAACTTAGACTAATTAGTCTTTATCGAGTGTTATCAATAATATTTTATGTGTTTTTCTTGTTAGGTATCATTTTTGGAGATAAAGATGTAAATCGGAATAAAGGTAACGAATTGTCACTATCATTTCATGTGCCGAAAACGAGAGAAAAGGACTTCAAGCAAATCAAATCACAAGTGGAGGCAATGACGAGTCCGACGGTGAAAACGGAAGTCAATTCCGAGTTCAGACGGGAAAGTTATGGAAGAAAGAAGTCTGAGGGTATTTTAGTCCTTTGTGAGAATTTGAAGATGTAGGGACAAGGATGGAGGCACCCTCTTGGTTTCTAAATCAAAGCCCAAAACCAAGTCCAAGCCCAAGAAATATTAAGAGAAGAAGAATTGTGTAGAGATTTTATGGGCACCCATTTGTGGTCTAAAGACTTAGTCAAGTTTGACTAAGTCTAGGGTTTGACTCAAGTTTGAGAAAGGGGTCAAAGGCTACTATTCATTATCTTCAACCTTGGAAGAACAAGCACCAAAGTAGAGAGGGAAGGAGGCTACAACTTAGGGTTTTTGGTGTTCTTGAGTGGGAGTTTGAAGGGTTAAGAGCTTGAGAGAGACAACAAGAGAGGAAGGAGAAGGAGGTGCCGGCCAAGCTCGGCCGGCCATCACTAAGGCCGGCCAAAGCTTAGCCGGCTCGGGCTGGAGCTGTAGCACGGCAGGAGCATGAATAAGCCGGCACGGGAAGCTTCCACGGGACCAGCAGCAGACCGGTAGCAACAGCACACAGCAGCAACTATGAAGGACGCGTCCACGGGATGAGCAGCTCGGGATCCGGCACTAGGGACGCATCTGCAGCTCGGGACGCCTTCACGGACGCGACTGCAAGCATGGGATGCACGGACGGGACGCTGCTGCGGGCACGGGAAGCTTCCATGGGAGCTGCTGGCCGGAATTTTTCTTTCTTGGCCAGAAGTTCTTTTTGCCGGATTTCTAGGGTTTCCGGCCACTTTCTTGGCCGGAAACCTTAGGGCTTTCACTCCCCATCATCTTGGCTAGCTTCCCACATGGTTTGATTTGATTTTGGGTTACAAATTTCTAGAGAGAGAAAGTTAGGGTTAGCTTTAATGGAGGTTGTGTTCTAAATGGAGAAGATGATGGTGGTCGCTATGGGGAACCCAGAATTTGCTAAGGGGAGATTGGTTGCACCTTAAAGACTCATATTTTCCGACGATCTTAGTCTCGAACCACAACGAAAAAGGGGGATTCTCTCACCATTTCCTTTCCATTTCTTATTCAATCACCATGTTTAGCTAACTTTAGTTTGTCGATTATATGAGATGAAATGTGATGAATTCGTGACTATGTTTAATATGATTTGATGTTTTGATTATAAATTGATGTTCATTTATTTCGATTATCGTTTTGATCGTATTTTCATGTGTCTTGTCAAGCACTTCACATAGTTAATAGACGAAACGAAGTATTCGATATCGATTGTAGTCTAAGTCATAATTTCATGTGTCTTGTCATGCACTTCACATAGTTAGGCGACTAGACGACACTTTCGATGACTCGGGATTAACCGATTTAGACGTTTGTTTGACTAAGTATGATCTCCGGATATACATAGTACTTAGAGACATCTACTTTAGGAGTCGAATATCGATTGTACCTCGACACATCAAATCGGACTACACATAGTCGTAGGTTTATCATTATGGATTCCCGGACTTCGACACCTCTCTCACTTATTTGTTGCCCGAATCGAGTCTTACCGTCTCCCGACTCTTGTTCCTTCGACTCTTCTCTCGAATCTCTCTCGCCCGTTTACTTTTATTGTTTAGTTTAGTTTATTTTATTTTACTTGTTTGCTTTATTCTCTTATCACCTTATTCGATCAAACCCCCATTTATCTTTGTTTCCTTTCCTTTTTAGTCTAAGTTAGCCTTAAATATCTAGACCGAGGGACAAGACTCTTCGATATCCAAACTACCTTCCTATCCTTGGATCGATCCCGACTTTGCCGGATTACTACTTGATACCTCCGCTTGGGTGTGCAACCTTTTCAGGTGCATCACTTGGGGTACCTATTTGCACTGGGTACGCCTGGATTAGGCACCTAGATGCCCAGCCCTCTTTGATTGCCCTAACTATTATTTTTCTTTCCCGTTCTTCTTCGTATCATCATCATCATGCTAAGGAAACACCGTGGAAAATTAGGCACCTAGATGCCCAACCCTCTTTGATTGCCCTAACTATTATTTTTCTTTCCCGTTCTTCTTCGTATCATCATCATCACGTTAAGGAAACACCGTGGAAAATTGATGAAGATCTAAAGCAAAAAGTTTCAAAACAAGTAATTTCAATCCATCACCCCCTCAAACAAAAATCGTAATTAGATTTAATATTGAAATTGAAAAATCAAATTAGGTCCTAATTTTTCATACACGTTTAGCAATAAACTCAGGATACGAAAAATTGGGTCGAAGATTCAATTTTAAACTTTTTTTAGTTAAATGACCAATTATATTTTTTGGCGAATTATATTTTAACAGTCAGGATTCAGTCAAACCTTGAAAAGAGACTTGTCACATCATTTTGGCAAAAAAAATTGTCACATTTCTTTGTGAACTTAGTATTTTTCTAAAAAAATTTAGTTAAAACCCAAAATTTATATCTTTTTACTCAAAAACTCAAATATTTGTATTTTGTTTGGGTTAAAACTCAATATTTTTAGCAAAGTTGTGACAAGGTGTTGTAAAGTTGTTGCAAGGTGCTGCAAAGTTGTCGAAAGGTGCTGCAAAGTTGTTGATAGGTGATGCAAAGCTGTTGCAAGTTATTGCAAATTTAAAATGTAACTAGGAAATTGAAGACTAAAAAAAATTGATTGATCATTTTTCACCAAAACAAAATCTTTTTAGAGAGTTTTGACAAAATTTTCCTTTAGGATAACTTAAAAATCAAATTAAGTTAGAATTGTTCATCCCTTAAAAATACTCTCGGACTAGTCCGGACCCCTTACTTTGGCTCTTAAACGTGTCAATCCGTATGTTTTATACCCGTGCGCAAATAGGTATTTGGGGTCAAAGAAGTCAATTTCCTCTCCTGAGTGCAAATAGATCGCCGAAGTCGTTTAGAAAGAGAAAATTAAGAGAGATTTTGATGAAGTAAGGATTGACACAAACGGAAGTAGTACGGTCGATGAAGTAAGGAAAATCTTGACAGAAAAGGGCCAAAGGAGAGCAATAAATCAAATTAACTGGTGGTGTTGTTGTTGTTCAGTAAACAAACTGCTTGATTATTATTAGAATTTAGCCAGTATAGTAACAGTGTTAGAAGTAATGTAAGTTTTTGTTTGTTTAGCTATCTGAAATGTAATTTTGACGTGGGAAAATATATAATGCATTTCTAAATCGTTTTTGTTCTTTTATTTTTGTTTTCTTATCTTTCTCTATCGTACCAAGAAATGATGTAACATAAACATGCATGTATATCGAATTCGAATGGTTTCTTTTAATTAATTAATTTTTTTTTTGTTAAAAGAATTATTTTAAAGTTAGAAACCGACTACTTTTCGCTTGAAAATGTCAACTAATTAAGGGATAGCATGAAAAGAAAAAAGACAAAGTCTTAACACACAATTTAGACTATATAATAGTATACATAAAAACTTGGGTGAGGAACTTATTTTGTTGACCAGAACGTTAACTATATTGTTGATAATTTGGTTCAACAACGTGATTGGCACGCTTATGTGATAATAAACTTCGTAATAAGCTGATAGACGGTTCTTCAAATTTTAGACTCTCTGTCTCAATTGTCAAAAGGGTACACCAAGACAGGAAGGTGTTACTGGTTTCCGATCAGCCACAAGGACAAAAATGGGGTTGCTTTCTCAACTGCCACTGCGTCTGCTGTGTCTGCTTCTTCTCTTATCGAACGTATATTGCAGGTATGTTATATACTTATATGTGTGCGTATATTATATATATATATATATATATATATATATATATATATATAATATATATAGTGAATTGCTTTAGTTTATATATCTTGAATCGATGCAGGTCCCTAGAAAGTCGAGGTCGTAGCCCGCCATCAAAGTCACCACCATCCCCTTTCAGCTGGACTCCGACCCCAGCTGTTAGTGCCTCGCCATGATCGATTAAGAACTGTTTTTTGTTTGGTGCCCGTCCTTTATATATATATATATGTATACACACACACACAAGTTTAGTAGTTTGAGAGACTTATATTCTAGTTCCAGCTTGTTAATTAATGTAAATATGTAATCGTAAGTATAAATGTTGGTTAGGACATCACTTTTTGGTAAAGTATGTATGAAAAATTCGAAAAATCTAAAGTTGCTAGTAGCCAAATTCCATTTTATTGGAAGTTCCTCAATCAAAAATTGTATTCTCCTGACTCTTGAGACCGGTTGAATTCTAACAGGCTAGGTGAAAGGACATGATTTGGAAAGAAAAATTAGATTAATTGTTTCTTTGAAATCTAAATTATGTTCATCCACCTAAAGTCTTAATTTTACCAAACATAGATTGGGCAGAACATCATGGTTGTTTTTTTTTTAAGAAGGCGGGGCTCGGGAGTTAGACCATATTGGTCATGGGCTGGATTGGGCAAAATAGAGTCCAATTATGTTCAAGCTTTACCACACAGAGCATATCCGAGCCTAATTGAGCAATTGACCCATCTGGAATCAAAACTTTTACCGAAAGTTATTTTGGCGTGCATCGTATGGCTGAATTATTTAAGCCAGACGGCACCTTTGTGTTATTTACACCTCTGAAACACGTGACTTCGTTAACTTACTATGAGCATATGAAATGTTCATCGTCAAACATCAATTTTCTTAACCTCGTTGTCTCTCTCTTTCCACTCTCACCTTCGACAAGTTTACCAGAAACACTCGTCAAGGGTGAGAGAAAGAGAAAGAGGTGGTGGTATTATGGTCTGTTATTGTGGTCAGTAATAGTGGTGGTATGGTGGTAGTAGTCTGGTATTTAGTGGTGGTTGTATGAGAGACATTGGTCGACGGCAGCATTCAAGCCAAATTATTCGACGGCAAAATTCGAGCCAAATTCGGAGAAAAGGTGATGTGTGTCTTATGTAACTTGGTAGGTGTAGATAACAAACAAATAAGGAAGGTGTGCATAAAACTTCTCTTTCTAAATCCGTCTTCAAATCTATCACAAAGCGAAACGCTTCATAACCAAACAGAGTTGTTCGAAACTTAATTTGTTTGTAAGTTTTTTTGAGAATTAGTTGGCTTTTAACCTCTAAGAGCATCCCCAACGGCCCTGGGTTACCCTATGGTGGCACGGGAGATCAGCAAAGATCTCCGGTGCCATGAACAGTAGCCGCCCATATCTGGCCGGCTACTGTTCATCTTCATCAAATGGGGGATGTGGTGGGCCAGGGTCATTTCTTATTTGATTTTGGTTCTTTTTTTATTCTTCTATTTCATATTAGTCCTTTTTTTGTTTTGTTTTTTTATTTCAACCCTTAGTGTTATTTTTTTTTTGGGTTTAACCTCATAGAAATTTGAATTACTTAATTAAATTATTATAAAACATAAATTAAATATTTCACTAAATATTAGAAAAAAGACTACCTTAACTATTTTTATTTATACCCTTAATAAAACAAAATCGAAGTATTAGTATTATCATCTCCACCATTATCGAGTTTGTGTACTCCGGGTTTTCGGAGACATTACAATACTAACAGTCCTAATAAGTGAACAACTTATTGAAGAATCAATAATGTTCATCATTGCCTTTTTTCCCCATAGATGATCAATAGGAGCGTCTCGTAGTAAAATATCGTATTAGTTTCGGTTTGTAGTTTTATTAAAATGTCGTATTAGTTTAATTTGTAGTTTAAGTCTTATAATTTCAACTAGTTAAATTTATTTTATAAAAAAATTAGTGTTAAAAAATGGTAAAAATGAAATTTGATGTGATGAATAGTGACTTGGCGAGACTTTTAGTGTTTTGCCTTTGGGTTCCCCAATTTGAAAATAACAAAAAATTTGGTGAAGATTCGTTTTTGGTGTTTTTTTTGTGCTAACCATTGGGGATGCTCTAAGGGTATTTCCATAACGATTTTAAATTTTCTCAGAATTGCCTTGTTGAGGGTCAAAACGGTGACTTGGTCAGAAAGGAGAGGCTAAAACCGAATTAACCAGAATTTTAACTCTCTTTTCCAAATAGATCCCCAAAGCCGTCTAGAGAGAGATCTCTTCGTTCCTGGCCTTGTATCTAGATCCTCTCTCTCTCTCTCTCTCTGTCGCCATATAGTCTAAAAATAAGTAAACGTCTCTGAAAACAGTGAGTAATAATTAGGTCAAAATAAGAGATGGTTGGAGCAACAGAAGAAGCACAGTTAAACAGGCTTGAAAACCAGATTGATAATGGTGGTGGAGGTCATTGGGAGTATCTTTCTCTCGTTAGGAAACTTAAAGTTAGGCGATCTGATAAAGTTTTGAAACATGGGTTACCCATTTTGAACGATTCAAAGAGACGATCCAAACTCGGTGGAGATGGTAATTTTTTTTTGTTCCTCTGATCTAATTTCAATCTGGGTTTTCTTAATTTCTTTTTATTGAAATTGAATTTCGATTTGATCTCTTTTCTGCTGGATCTCTAGTGGGTATTCAATTTTGCTGTGATCGGGGGCTTAATTAGTTGATAATTTTATACTGTTGTGTTAAAAATTGGATCTTTAGTTTTTTACTCTGGGTATAACATGATTCTGAATTTTTGAGGGAAAAAAGTGATCACTTTTGCTTTGACATGTTTCTGATTATATCAATTTGTTAGTAGATTGTCTTTTAGCTACCAATCCTTCCAAAATGGATAGATTGGACCTTGTCGAATTTCGGGGAATTGAGGGGGTGAGTACAGAACCTTGAAATGGAAAAGTGGCTTATAATGTCCACAAATATGGGTAAAACAGATGGAGTTGTTGAAGATGATACTAAATGTGGGTTTAGCAATTTTGTGTTTATGGAATAAATGATGAACTTTTGTCAGATTCTCTTAGGAAAGAATTCAGTTAAGAACTCCCTTGGTGGGATTTCTCGTGAAGGGCTAGAGGCAATTATTTTGAAAGGGTTTTCCTAATTTATGCCCTAAGGGTGCTATTTCCATTTTAATGAACGGACATTGGAGTCAGTATAATCAGTGATGGGAATTGAATCTTACTTGTAAAAGGTATAAAGAATTCATGACTTCGCACATGTTAGGAGAATCCATTATGAAAATGCATGCTGCTGAAAAGAATGAGCAAGTGGCGGTGTTTTGAACAGAACTGAGATGTCTCTTTTAATTATACTTCGAAAACTTAACCCTAGTTCTTAGCTTCATCATGTAAGTGATTGAACTAAAGAATTAATAAGCATGTGTTTCTTGATGTAGAGTGGACTCTTTACGAACAAGTGGCAATTGCAGCTATGGATTGCCAAAGTATTGATGTTGCTAAGGTAATATTACTTTTCTGGTTGATTACGAAATTCCCGTATGATATGAGTGTGAGACCTCTTAACATAAAATGAAAGAGACAATTTTGATTAGTAAACGCGTAACAGAGATTTAGGAGGAGAATCCTCATTGTACTAGTAGCTTCGGAAGTGAGAGAGGGATATGTAATTAGGAGACTAAAACGAGAGAGGTTTATTATTGTAGGAAATTGGATTTGAGAGTGTTGTAGCCAACGACCCAGCTAAGTTGGTATTGTAGGGAACTACTTTGGAATGATTGTCAACTATTCTGGATTCGGCAATTTATCCAGCCTGCATTTAACTTTGCATACATCGTCATGTTCTATGTTCATTTTTTTCTTCTCATGGCATTCTTTTTAATGAGAACAAAAGTAACAGGCTCTTCTTGGGAAGAGAACATTGCCATAGGGGTTAGACTATATAGGCTCCTTTTAGTATTTTTTTTGGCCAAAAAATTAGCATTATATATACCCTTTTCGCCCAATTCCTGTGGTCTAGGTAAAAATTGGTCCATAAAATATAACTTAAGAGAAAATAATTATGTAAGTATGTAACCAAGGTACCAAAGCATAAATAGGACCTGAATACTTCACAAAAAGGAAGTCCTTGTATGCCAAGTGGAGCCATAACTACGAACTTCTATTGAGCACTTTTTCTGAATTGGAATTGGTGTAAGCTTTGAATCTTTTCTGCAGGATTGCGTGAAGGTTCTTCAGAAACAATTCCCAGGAAGCTTAAGAGTTGGTGAGTCTATCCAAATACTCCTTAGTAGCTCTGTTTTTTCTTCTTTTAGTTTGCGAAAGGAGGAAGTTGAAGATGATGCCTATATTTTGAAGTTTCTTTCGTTTTGGCCGAAATAATTCACAGGGAGGCTAGAAGGGATGTTACTAGAAGCAAAGGGATCATGGGGAGATGCAGAAAAAGCTTATTCAAACCTTCTGGAAGATAACCCACTTGATCAAGTAGAACTACCGCTATATTAATTTTATATTAAAATTCGTAAAATTTCTGTTAGTATGTGTTTGTCGTGATGCAGTGAGCTAAATTATCAAAGTCCAACTTAATTTTTAGGTAATTCATAAGAGGAGGATTGCCATGGCAAAGGCACAAGGCAATATCACTGTGGCTATTGAATATTTGAACACATATCTTGAAAGTTGAAACGTTAGTGAATCAGATATCTTACTAATGATCTTCTTTCTACTAATCCATGTCCTTTCTTACGTTGCTTACATGAAATGCTTTTGTTTCGTCCAGGTTTATGGCAGACCATGATGCTTGGAGAGAACTAGCCGAAATATATGTTTCACTACAAATGTAAGATATTTGTAAAAAAAAAAAAGCATATGCACAATAATAAATGCGATATTTGGTTCATTCTGGCTGATGTGCTCCTTAAAAGAAATCTCAGTTATTACTTAACATTACATGTTTTTTATTTTGTGATCAGGTATAAGCAAGCCGCTTTTTGTTACGAGGAGCTAATTTTATGTCAACCCACAGTTCCTCTGTACCACTTAGCTTATGCTGATGTGAGTGTTATTTTCACCTTCAGTTGTTCTCGTGATTCATTAGCTAATTCTCTTTTTAGTTGGTACTTGAAAATCATCCATGTCGGGACATGAGTAAAACATAGACAAACGTGTATGAATATTAGAAATTGGAGTTTATTTTCTTTGTTTTTTGGGCTTTCTGATAGCATATAATTATGTAAATGAAGCTAAATGCAAGTCAGTATAGAAGGACGGGAAGAAACATATCTGTTTTTATACGGACACTTGGGTGCAGTTGAAATTTGATCAACTGGCGATTGTCTAAAAAAAGATGAATGATTTTCAAGATGGGCGATTGTTATAAAATTAGAAACTTTAAAATTTTGTATTGTTGTTGCACCATTGACATATTTGTGTTGATATAATAGCTGAATTACTTCATTTTGCTTTGCTCTAAGGTACTTTACACTCTTGGAGGCCTAGAGAATGTTCAGGCAGCGAAAAAGTACTATGCGTCTACCATAGACTTGACAGGCGGCAAGGACACCAGAATTCATGTCCTGATGCTGAAATTTCTTGATTGGGTGATATACAGTGTAGTGTTGCAATTGGGCAGTGGACGAAAGGACGGGGGAAGGAAGAGAAAGAAGGTTCAGAGCTCCAATCTCTTGCTGCAACAGTCTTGGAGAAAGACTACAAGAAGAAAGCTTCCAACAAACTTCCTCTTCTCACTGCCACCCTGACAAATTTGAAGCTTCAATCTTAATTCTCAAGTCTTAACTATTTCCTTTTCATTTTTAGTCAGATTTCCCTGTAAACTCTCAGATATATTCTTTGTGGAAGAGGGTAGTATTTGAATTTGTGAAATAACAGAATTTTTGTTTCATGTTTGGTTTGCCAGTCCTTACAGGCGAATTTATTGTCAACTAATTTTTATTTTTGATTTCTTGTTAGTGGTTATCATTTATAAATTGAGAAGCTTGTCATGAGTTAATCTAGTCTATTACCACCATGACTGCTGACCACCACCATATTCTCTCTCCAGTTTTATCGTAGTTTTGGTTTCGTTTTCTCCTTAATATCTCTTCCTAAAGGTAAGACAAGATGGGGCTCCTTTTTCCCTGCCTAGAAATTGGGAGTAGCCAAACCCCATTTTGTAATGTGATTCCTGCTAATCACATATCATTTCCGCGTCTCAAATATGGCCTTCCGCGAAGATAGCAACCTCCCTGGTTGGAGTAGCTTCATTCAGCTAGATGGTCAAGTCAGGTATATATAGATGTTATAATAGAACCAACAAAAGAGTAAACATCTCTAGATGACTAGATGTAAAAGAGAAAACTTGACTAAAGGGGAAAACAAGTTTTTTTTTTTGATGAAA
>BEHA01003981.1:630688-650481 GCA_002897215.1 Eschscholzia californica subsp. californica
TGTCATCCGTGAGCAAGGTCTAGCAAGGAGTGAGCGTGAGCAAGTTGTTGAAAAATGACATCTCATTCTGGTTCTAGGAATATTTACTAAAAAAAATAGTATAATCCAGAAATAGGTTTGAGTAAGGTTCCCATTACTGAAACTTGAAGTTATGAACTTATGCATGATGCATCTCACTTTGTTATTCTGGTGAGGAATTTAAAAGACAGACATTTTGAGTTTCCTAGGTGTAACTAGAGAGAGTTAAAGGATAAAAATGCAGCCGATTGTGCTTGTTAGGAAATTCAGGTGTACGAGTTTAAGGAGGCTGTAAGGATTTTTTTTGGAGTAGTAAAACTATTACCTACTTACTCACCTTGACATATTCTCTCACTCTTCACTAATACGAAATGCCATTTATATCATTTTTGTTTAATGATCGCAATATAAATTGCATATTTTGTATTTGAATCATGCTCAATGAGAAATTGGAAGTAACAATTGTATCACGTGCAGGTTAATTGCTGCTCTATCTCGAGACCTCCTAAATGATTTCTTGCCGTAAGTTTCTTTTGTAGTTTATACCTTAACTATGTACTTATCCTATGAAGCAGAAACCTGCTTCTTGTTCATTTTCATTAGATCCAGGTTCTTCTGTGGGAGTTGTATGTTTCTTTTCTTTAGCAGTGGACTTCAGTTTTTAGGCTAATTTTCCTTATCATTTTGTGCAGATTTTTACAACGGATTGCCGTGTCAGTGTTGTGCCTACTTCAAAGTGGTGCTGATAGGGATCCTGAAGTTGTTGAGCAGGTTTGAGCCAAAGTGCCACTCCATTTAAAACCTTCTACTTTTTTAGTGAACCACGAGTACTTTACTAGTTAAATATGAAGTTCGCAGAGCGAAGCTAACTTTTGACGTGGATTCTTTGGTGTGCAGATTTTCAAGTCATGGTCAAAGATAATGATGTACTTGCAGAAGTATCTTACACGAGACGTTGTTCATCTTCTAAAGTAAGTAAATACCAAGGAATGAAACGAAATTTCGCGAAACGCTTCAAAAATATAGATTAGCGGCACGAAATAACACTTGCAACTATTTACTGCATAATTTCCACCGAAATTGTTGGAAGTTTCAAAATTTCCACCGAAATTGTTGGAAGTTTAGAAATTTCCACCGAAATTGTTGGAAGTTTAGAAATTTCCACCGAAATTGTTGGAAATTTCAAATTTTCCACCGACATGATGAAAATTTCGACCGATATAATAACAATCTAGCAAAAAAACCGGAGAAACTAATACTAGAAACGTATCTCTTCCTTCATCATTTTCATCTTCATCTCTCAAAGATATCTCTTGATTTTTTTATGTTGCTTTTAATGTTTTTTTAATTCTATTTGAATGATTTACGACCTGACATAACTACCTAAATTGATTTTGTCGTAGTAGCACCCCTAATTAGAGGTGGGAATTTTACCCGAAAGCCCGATACCCGTCACGTTTACCCGCGCCCGACAATGTCCATGGACGCCCGCGCCCGAAGATGGGTACTACCCGCCCAGCCCGATGATTATTCGTGGGCGGGCTCGGGTGAAAAGCTCTGCCCGCCACCCCGCCCATACCCGAGCCCGATATGCTCACCCGACGGGTGCCTATAGATGCCAATCACTTTGAGTGTCGATTATACTTCACTATAAAGCCCAAAGTAGATTTAAGGTTTCTCCCAAGATATATAAACTACACATTGAAGCAACCCTAATAGTTTACCACATTGAATCTGAAAAATTCGGTAGCATAGAGAGAGAAAAAGAATCTACGTTGTCTCAATAGCCGTTTTTCTCTTATTTACTAGACCTTCTTGTGCCAACCTTCTTATCTATTAAATAAGTTATTGGGATCATCTTCCATCTCTAATTAGTGGTCAAATTTTAAGATTATTTTGATGTGAAGGAAGAACAAAGAAGAACTAATGAAACATACAAAGACAAGGAAAAAAGTGGAAGACAACCAAGTCTCATGTTTGCATATATAGATCTATATCAGTTGTTGATTTCTTATATTACGGAATCTGAGTATTTCTTTCATTCTTGATTTATAAGTTTTGTAAAGATTTGGTATCAATTTGTTTAGAGAAACTTATTTGAACAATATCAAATTTCTAGAGTTTCCTGATCTGGTAGAAAAATATCAGATAAAGAAACCCGATGCCCGATTTGCCCGAAACCCGACTTGCCCGATGTTTTAGTGGGCTTGTGCGGGCTTTGATCATAGGAGATTTCAGAAAAGCCCGCCCGAATCCGCCCGAGCACCCGAGTGGGCAGAGGAGAAACTTACCTGACCCGCCCGAACCCGACTTAGAATTACCCGCGGGTGCCCATACCCGCCCGATTCCCACCCCTACCCCTAATATAACTGTGTAATTGACAATACCTTATCAAACTAACATAGTTTGTAAGTTTCAAAAACTAACATAGTTTGTTGACCATTAGTCTATTAATATTATCAGTAAGAATGTTATCTTTGGGTGTTATATCCAAAATGTTATTCAATTTACCTTGGACGTAACTGTGTAAGTGTTAATACTCCCTCAAACTAAATAGATAATGTTATTCCGTTAGACACATCATTTATATGCTTCATTATGGTTTAATATTATACTTTTTGGACCCACCGAAATTTCCACCGAAACCGAAATTTCATTCCTTGGTAAATACCTTATGTGGGGTACTTCTATTATCTCCAAACCAAACATCATAGTAATTTAGAACTTCAAAACTATATTATGTTGGAATGAGATATCATAGAACCAATACACTCCTAGGCCTCCCTCTAAATCTAGGGTTCGTCGGAATGGTATACTGACTAGGGATAATATTGTCCACTGGGCAATCAAAATTACTATAACCATAAATAGTGTCTTCCTCTGTTAACAATTAGCCCAGTAATTACTGCCAGATTCATTCTCATTATGACTATATTTGCTAATTCATCTTTCATGCTTTATGTAACCGCTGGACTCGGCACTTACAAAATTACATCCTTATTTCTTCTTGAAGGATTACAATTGATTTAAGATACAATCCTAAGGATTATGTCCGAAAATTCATGACAGAGGCTGTTTCGTTTGTGCTGAGAAATGCAACTGCGGAGCAACTTAAAAAAGGTATAACTATGCTGATGTTCTCTCGTTCATTTATATATTTATTTATTGAGTTAGTAGTTATTCTTCTCCAAAGTATCTTTTTGTTTCCTCGTTTCCAACTAGCTAGTCATGAATTACTTGTCAAACTAAACAGTTCATAGAATGACGGTGAAGTGTCTCTGGCTATTGGGGATCAACCCTGCATATAAATGATTACCCAAACCTATTAGGTTCTTCATTTGATTGGAGTTGAAACATCTAATCCTAATGGAAACATAATAAGTAACTACAAAAACACCTAAAACAAAAGTACATAAAAATAGAAAGCAAGATTACATGAAATCTGAGTCGCGAAGCTCGGTCACGAGTCTACCATGGGTTCTACACACATCAGTCATTGACTATAGTAGTATTCCTCATGAAGAGGTGCTTTAACCCAACTTTTGTTCTGTTTTTTCCTGAAGGCAGCGGTCTTTTTTGTTATAAAGAACTCCAATCTACATGCTTCTTGCCCTTGTCTCTCTTTCTGCAAGTAGTTCCATTATCTTCTTTATATTGACGAATCAGCGGGTGTACCTTTTCTTTTTTAGTACTTTTAGATTCATATGGTAATCCATATTGTGGCAACTAAATGCTTCATGCAACAGGTATTAGAAGAGTTGTTTTGGAAGCCGTGGAGGATCCATCAGATGTGAGAATATCTGGGGCTAGTGATTTGTTATGGTATGTAATGAGAGGAGGTTCATCAAGGTTACATTCTAAAGCTGAACAAGTGCTGCGGTTTCTGTTGAACAGTTCCATATATGGTATTTCTGATAAACCTAACCAAGGTATATTTTATCTCTTTCAAGGCTATGGTTATATGCGACTATGCGTCGTGAGATTTGCATTGTAATGGGCACCCATGTGTTTTATTGTCCATTGTAAAAAATTGTGCATAATATTCTTGATTTTGTTTCAATTATAAAATGATGCTTGGGCTTCTATTCTGATTTTAAATTCATTTGTTAGAGAAATACGTCCGATTCATGATATAGGCATTGAACCGTATGTACGATTAACATGTTACTATTTATTTCTGTAATTGTATTACTGGCAAGGAATATTAAAGTTCTACTTATATGAAGTAATAAATATTATTAAATTTTCTAAATGACAAGTAGTAGAGAATGTAATATGAAGTAGTAAATATTGAAGAAGTAGAAACCTAAGAGTTTAGCTAGTATTAGTTGCCGGATTTTAAGGGTTGGCAAAATCCTATAAAAGGAGGGCCTTTGTTCTCTTTTGGTTATCATCTAATCAAGTAACTCTCTTGGTTGCAACTTGCAAGTATATTATTTTTGTTTTTCTTATTGTTTTTTTGTTGTTCTCTTTTTGTTAATTTTTTTTGTAGTATTTCTTAGTTTAGTTCTAGTTCTTTGCACGCTTTCTATCCTAGAATAGTTGGTCCAATCTTCATTCTGATGTACTAATCAATTCACCAAATAGGATGAACATATCCTCGGTCTTCTAGTACACAATTAGAGGAGCAAGGATGTTATGATCTGCATAGATGTGACAAATCGATTTTAAAACAATGAAAGGAGCTAAGGAATTAGACAATTAAGTCCTTCTGCCATCAAAGATCTAATGGATATTTTTTCTATTACATCCCTGAGTGGTTCGCTCTTATGCAGGGTCAGAAACTGTTGCTGAAGTTGTAACTGCAACCTTCGGAAATCTCTGTGAGGAACTTCCACCGAAGGAGTTGACTTTGATGTGGGATTGCTTAGTCAATGAAATATCTGTATGTGTTGGTAAAGAGAGCTTGTTATTACATCTGACTCGCCTATTATCTATTCTTGTTTCTACTATCCGTTCCAGTAATCGGGGAACAATTTCTGGTGAGAGAAGAATCCATTTTACTATTGACTTCATTATAATCCTATTCTGGGCAGAGTTCTTTCTCCTTGTTTCTTTGATTATTACTGGGCTTTTCCTTATTTCCTACTTTTCTTTTCTTTGTATGGTTATTTATATAGATTATCAGCCAATGCTTGATCTCGTCGGGATGCTTATTCACAAAGTGATCATCCCTACGAGCAGTGTAAGCACAAAGACTTCTGATGTATTTGATAGGGTGCTACAGTTAATGTTGTGTCTTCTTGATGGAGTCAACTCAAGCAACAGGTCTTCCTTATCAAGCATTTCATTGCAGTGGGCTCCTGTATTTGAGGTACAAAATAAGAGGTAAGCTCCAGAATGATCATATATTTAGTTTGATAGTTTGAATTAAATGGAACTTCATTCTAAATATTTGTTGTCCGGACTGCAGTTTGGTGACTTTCATTAAGGATCTACTTAAGAAGGATCCTTCTATACCAAATGCTTTTCAATGCCACATAATAAGGTATTTTTGACACCCCTGATTTTGTCAATCTTCTGCTCTTTTTTTTCACGCATATCTTAATTTCTCGAATTTTCTTTTCAGTGTAATTTGTAAGATGGGTAAAGATCCTCCACCGCCATCGGAGGAAGTTATTTATTTGATGCTTTCATTCTTCGAGAAACTGGGAGATAGACTGAAGTCTTCGAAGGATGGAGAATCAAAAGAGGAACTTTCAAGATTGGGTAGTTTTCTGCGGGAGTCTATATGCTACTGGATTTCGTTGATAAATAATAATCAACATGGGGATCCATCAACTATTTGCTTCGATGAGACAAACCTATCACTCATATGGGGAGCAGTTACCTGCTACCCTCATGTTTCTGTAGCAAAGGAAAACATAACGTTACTGATGGACTTAATAGATGCACTTGATAAGCTTATGACGATTGATGCAGGTAATGTACATTTTTTCTGATACAGTTGGTTAATTGACTTATTATGCGAGGGGGTGTCTTAAGTAGTCGGTAGTTGGATTGTGGCTTCATCCGATCAGTAAACATTATATATAACGTGTCTACCGTACGGCGATGTGCGTGTGTATGTCCAGACCCAAGAGGCCCGAACTCCTTATATATGTATCTGTAGTTAACTATGTTCTTGCTTCTTCCTCGATCTGTTTGGCATTTTTTTTTCGGAATATGTTCGAGCTAATGCAGTAAATGGTTTTAAGTTTTAACAATCTGCATATATGTAAGCTTGACCCATCGTCTAATCTAGGCATCTTGTCTGTACACTCATTGTAGATTTATCAAATGTATCTTGTAATTTTTTCATTGCTAACTGGCTTATAATTTAGTTCTGATAAAAGAGAAAACTGCAGGTGTTCGTACACACTATTGCCAAAGTCTAGTTGGTGCAGCATTAGGTTCATATATTAAATTGCAACCATCTGTAGAGTCTGCTCGTGCAGAAACGAGCAAGGTTTTGGACCTTGCAAAGAAATACAGATCATCTCCACAGGTTCTATCCGCTGTAGCTGAATTCTTGGATTACACACAGGGGTGAGATGATCTGTACCTTATATTTGGTTATGTTTATGTCAATATCATCATGGTTTTCTTTCCCACTTAGGAACTTTTTGTTGCTTGTATGCTTGTCTCTTTTCGAGTTTGGAAAACTACGGGTTATTTAAAAATTTTACTAATTGTTTGAATCATCCTTCAATATTGCGAATGTCAGGTCTACAGATCAAGCCTATTTAAGTGATAAAACATTTCACCCAGAGTTTGTGGCAGAGAAAAGTAGAAATGCAATCATGGAATTTGCCGATAATTTATATCACCCAGACAAGTCCGTTCGCATTTCTACACTAAGAATTTTATGTCATTATCAACCTCTAGACCACCATTTGTCTGCAAAACATCAGCCTCCTGCTCAACCGTGCTATCAGAATATGGATTACTGTAATGTACGTTATTTTATAATTATCTTCTATTTACGAGCTTGTCATCAATGAATACGTATTAACATTTGAGTTCCAAAATCAGGTTACTGAGCTGCTCCTTTCCATTGAGTCGATTCCTTTGTCGATTTCTACAAGCAGGAAGGTTATTACATTACTCTCCAAAATACAGATGGCTCTATCCGGTGGAAGGATATCTGAAGCTTATTTACCGTTGCTTCTGTATGGAATCATAGGTGTTTTTCATAAACGATTCGAGCATCTGTGGGAGCCTGCAATTCAGTGCCTTACAGTGCTGATAGACAAATACATAAAGCTTGTGTGGGACATACTTGTTTGTTATCTTGCGAAATGTCAAATGGAGTTTCTGGCCTCCGACAATAAAGTTGAGAGACCTGATGTCGAATCCTCGAGCAACTCAAGTGGTTCGTGACAAACTTTATCTTCTTCAAGTTCTTTCCTTTGTTCTGAGGTTCTGTTACTATTCAAGGGAGATTAATCTTTTTCTCAATGACGTCGCCTGTTTCCTGGATATCTATGAATCTGGAATACCAGATTGCTATCTACTATCTTTTTCATCCTTGAATAAGCATAATAAGATTGTAATTGATCATAATTTAATTTTAATTGCTCTAATATTGCAAGTTTGATTACAGATCTTGTCGAGTCCTTCAAGTCATTTTTAGCTTGTGATTCTGATGGGACACCACGAGCAACAGTTTTGTCTTTGTTGCTGCGGTCCCTCCAGAAAGCTCAATCTGTTACGGAGTTTCGGTCTCGCCAACTTATAACTTTGTTCTTCAAGTTCATGGGTTACCCTGGTGATGACATTGTGAGGTGCTCTATTATTGGTTTCCGTACATAATTTTGTATGTTCGAATGTAATTGGCCTTTTCTTTTCTGTTCTGCTCACGTTTAATCATATTTTCCTTAACGCTGTGTCTGCAGTGTGGGGAAATTTACGTCACATGCTTGTAAAGTCAGAGAGTGGCAGGTGGTTCTCAAAGAGTGGTTAACCTTGTTAAATAAAATGAAGAACCTGAAGTCTTTGGATCAAGACCAAGTTCTGAGGGAGATTTTGGTAAATAGGTTAGTGTTGTTTAAACCTTTTGGACACGCACTTTCACTTTCTTAAACTACTTTTGGGGATGCAACTATTTTAGTTGTCATAAATACATTCTCTTCCACTGCTAAAATTAACTGATAATTTGAATATGCTTGATTATCAGGGTTCTTGATGAAAGTGATGCTGACGTACAGATGAAAGTTCTTGACTGTCTGGTGAACGGAAAATATGATTTATTGGTCCAATACGAGCAACACCTGAAAAATTTGATAAATTCAAAATCTTTGCGAGAAGAACTTGCTACATGGTCTCTATCTAAAGAATCTCATCATATTGAAGAAATGCACAGAGGGTTTCTAATTCCAGTAGTTGTAAGGTTGCTAATACCGAAAGTAAGAAACTTGAGTGCAAATGGGGCACGTAAGGTATGATTTGTTCATTACCGCGGAGTTTTGTTTGGGATAATGAATATTCTTAGTTTATTGTCTTTTCTATTTATTATGCAAACTATTAGATCCTAAAATACTTTTTCTAATGTACTCCCTTCGATAGCAAGCAAATGTCAATCACCGAAAGGCGGTGATTAGCTTTTTGGGGCAACTTGATGCTGGCGAGCTTCCTCTCCTCTTTGCTTTATTAGTAAAGCCACTACTGCCCGATTCAGATCAATGGTTTTGGAGCTCATATAAAAGCTCCTTAGAAGAATTTCAAGCAACCAGTATTATAAAGCATGACATTGGGGAGATGTGGTTGAATAAGAGATCTGGATTTTTGCATGTGATCGAAGATATTTTGAACTGTTTCGATCAATTGCACATTAAACCATTTCTTAATCTATTAATGGGGTTAGTCGGGCAGATACTTGAAGCGTGCTCTTTAAAGCTTGATAAAAACAATGGACCCTCTCATATGGAAATTCTATCAAGTGATAACCTGACAGTTCATGAGACTATTGGATCAATGACATCCATGGTAAGTGAATTTGTTTTGTGTTTAGGTGTTGACATTCCGAAAACTGATTGTGTGTCATTAGGTGTATATGTTCTTTTTCTGAAGCCCTTCTCTTCTGTATATATATGATGATGCGTTAAGCCTTGTTTGTTGCAGACAGATACAGCTGCAAAGAAACACAAGAGCCAGAGATCTATGTGCCTAAAAATCATCTCATTTGTTCTTGATAAATATGGGGAACATGACTTAGGTTCAGAGTTCTGGGATATGTTCTTTAAGTCAGTAAAGCCTTTGATTGACAGTTTCAAGCAGGAGGCTTCCAGCAGTGAGCAACCAAGTTCACTTTTCTCGTGCTTCCGTGCAATGAGTGGAAGCCATACACTTGTCTCATACTTGGGCAGAGAAGAAACTCTAGTCCCTTCTATATTTTCAATTCTCACCGTGAAAACAGCAAAGCACCCAATTATATCAGAAGTGTTAAAATTCACTGAAAATCTCCTGAATCTAGATAATGATTTGGATGAATGTGAAGATAATCCTGTGAGAAGTGTCTTGAAACCTAACCTCGAGACACTCATCTGCAGTTTACACGGTCATTTCTGTAGAATTTCAGTCAAGAGGCCTGGAAGGATGGAGCTTAAGATTTTCAAATTATTATTGAAGTATATAAAAGAACCTGAAGCTGCAAAACAGTTTGTAGACATATTGCTCCCGTTCTTGGGAAGTGGATCTAAAAGTTCTGGTGAGAATAGTTATCAAAGTTTCACATTGAACAGTTCCTGCTGAATTTACTTGCAAAGTGACAAATTTTTAACTTTTTACCACAGATAATTGCTTAGAAGTTCTGCATGTCATGAAAGAGGTCTTACCTATTGTGGGTAGTGGTAGTACGGGAGAAATTCTTAAAGCCGTTGCTCCATTGCTTATTTCTGCTGGACTAGAAGTTCGACAATGCATATGCGATATTCTGAAGAGTCTTGCTGTAAATGACACATCAGTAATCTCTCTGGTACGACTCCTGTTTAGACTTTTTGTAGTGGACTTGTAAATTTCCATTTATTTTTTAAGCCAGATTAACCCTTTGGGTTTCTTTACTGAAATTCAGGCAAAGCTTCTATCTGAATTGAACGCAGTCTCACCATCGGAAATTGATGAACTTGACTATGAGACTATAACTAAAGCTTATGGAACTATCAATCCAGATCTTTTCTTTACTATTGGAGAAGATCACGCTTTAGTCATCTTGTCACACTCCATGCATGATTTCTCATGTGATGATTTCAGTCTGAGGCAAAGTGCGTATGGTGTTTTGCTCGCATTTGTTAATTTCTGTGCCATTATTTTGGAACAAGAAGCCAAGAAATGTGAAGAATTTTCTGAACTTGGGGGAGCAATGGAGACGGAAGTGGGTTGGACTAAGTCACGTGTTGAGACAATTGTTAAGAATTTCATTCTGAAGCATATGGGAGAAGCAATGGACAAGGATATTTCCATTCAGAGGGTACTCTAGTTTGGTTATTTAAACCCCTAAATGGTTTCTAAGTTTTAGTATTAATTTTGAAGTGGACCAATTTCAGGAATGGATTGCTTTACTACGAGAGATGGTGTTGAGGCTTTCCAGGATACCCGACTTAAAGCCATGTAGAAACCTCTGCAGTAAAGATGCAGAAGTGGACTTCTTCAATAATATTCTTCACTTGCAGGTAGGAAGTATTCATGTTTTCTTGTGATATCTTGAAATTCTTGTTACTCCATTTTTATTTTCTTCGATTTTACAGATATATAAGAGAGGTAGGGCGTTAATACGTTTCAGAGATATTATTGTTGCTGGGGAATTTCCGGAGGTGAATTTTTTTCCTATACAGTTTCTAATTAGTAAGCAGGATTTTCTGCTCGTCTACTGACCTTTCTCTTAACCTGCAGACTATCACAAAAAAGATATTTGTCCCATTGTTCTTCAAGATGATGTTTGATGCAAAATCTGGGGGTAAAGGAGAACATATAGGAGATAAATGCTTGGAGTCGCTTGTAGCTATTTCCAGCCGCATGCGTTGGAACTGGTATCGTTCGTTTTTACTTGGATGTTTTAAGGAAATAAAATTCAAACCAGACAAAAGAAAGATTCTAATACGGCTAATATCCAAAGTCCTGGATAAATTCCACTTCTCGACAATTAGCTCGAGTGTAGAGTCGAAAGAGAAACCTTCTGAGGGGTCAGATCATGGTAAAATTATATTTAGTTCCTCAAATGTGCTAGACAGATGCACATCATCCGGTGACGCCACAGAGATACAAGTGAGTCTTCAAAACACGGTATTTCCGCAGATACAAGAGTTACTGACTGCCGATTCTGAGAACCTCGAAGCTACCATCAGTGTTGCTGCCCTGAAGTTACTGAAGTTGCTCCCAGTGGACACCATGGATTCACAACTTTCAAGCATTATTCACCGTGTTTCTAACTTCCTTAAGAACCGTTTAGAAAGTATACGTGACGATGCCAGGGAAGCCCTATATGAATGTCTCAAAGTGCTAGGTCTGGAATACTTGCAATATATAGTTAAAGTCATGCGAGCCACCTTGAAGCGAGGATTTGAGCTCCATGTGTTGGGATACAGTCTTCACTACATATTATCCAAGGCCATTCCTAAACCTGTTGTTGGAAGACTAGATTATTGTTTAGAAGAGCTATTTTCAGTAGCCGAGAATGATATTCTTGGAGATGTCGCTGAGGAAAAAGAGGTCGATAAAATTGCTTCAAAAATGAAAGAGACAAGGCAAATAAAGTCTTTCGAAACCCTGACGCTTATTGCTCAGAGTGTTACTTTTAATTCCCATGCTCTAAAGCTACTTTCACCTGTTAAAGCTCATCTGCAGAAGCATCTCACACCAAAAAAGAAAGCGAAACTCCAAAAAATTTTGAGTAGTATAGCTGCTGGAATTCAATGCAACCCATCTGTAGATCAGACTGATCTATTTATTTTTGTCATTGGACTTATTGAAGATGGGATGGCAGAAAAAACTCAAAAAAATATGGATTTGGTAAAAGAAAATCCAAATAAACAAGTTAGCAATGGAAGGGGCAAAAAACGAGATGCTTCTGATCGTATTGTTGGTTATGAATCACAAAGTTCGCATCTTATCACGGTATTTGCTCTTGAGGTACTGCAAAATCGTCTGAAGAGTATCTACGGGAATAAAAAAGGCAATAGTTCAAAGAAAAAGAGTACAAAAGAGAAGGAACTTGTTCAGGAGAAAGATGAGGAGCTTCTATCGAAGTTAGATCCGTTTGTAGAACTTCTAGGTAACTGCCTGAGTTCCAAATATGAAGATATCATATCTAGAGCGCTTATATGCCTTCAGTCATTGGTGACCAAGGATTTGCCCTCTCTACGATCGCAAGCTGATAAGATCAAGAATTTGCTACTAGATATAGCTCAGAAATCAGGAAGCAACACTAGAAGTTCTCTAACGGACTCCTGTCTAATATTGCTAAAGGTGCTCCTGAGCAAAACTAGTATAACCCTGTCAAATGACCAACTGCACATGTTGATCAAGTTTCCTCTTTTTGTCGATCTTGAAAGGAATCCCTCTAGTGTTGCCCTTTCACTTCTGGAAGCCATAGTTAAACGGAATCTCGTTGTCCCCGAGATATACAATCTTGCAACTGAAGTTCAAAATATGATGGTAACAAGTCAAGATGACTTTATCCGTAAAAAATGTAGGTCTATAATGTTGGAATTCATCCGTAGATACACCTTTTCTGAGAAACGCATGCAACAACATTTGGACTATTTGATAAAAAATTTGAGGTAAAGATTTGTTTATTATCTTGGCCTTGAATATATTTCTCAAAATTTGCATAATTCTTAGTGGGTGATTTCACATTTTGCAGGTATGAGCATGCGAGTGGAAGAGAATCTGTGCTTGAGATGCTACATGCTATAATAGTAAAAAACCCGAAAAATGTGATGGATGAGCAGGCACCTACGATTTTCATATATTTTGCGGAGCGTTTGGCTAACGAAGAAGAAAATAAAGTTTCTCGCATGGTTGGTGAATGTATAAAGGAATTGATGAAAAATGCCAACCAGCATTCCTTACTTTTGGATTACAGTCTGAACTGGTACCTGCATGGGAAACAGAATATATGGAGTGTTGGAGCACAGGTAACCAGAAGCTAGTCTCAGATTAGTTTTAGTTTTGAGATTTGAAAGTGTACTATGGGTGTTTTTATTTAGTGACAAGCCACTGATGTGTCATTGTGGCTCTGCAGGTCCTAGGATTTATAGTTGAAGTTCAAACAAAAGGTTTCCGGAGTCATATAGAAACTGTATTGTCGAAGGCAGAAAGCCTTTTGAAATCTGCTATGCAGCTAGATCCTTCTAATGAAGCTCTAGATCCGTTGCGGAAAGCGGCATATCATTCTCTTATTATGTTCAAAGAGATGCTAAACCAGTTCCCAGACCTGTACTTCAAGAAGGATCACGAGGTAACTTTCACTTCTGTCAATACTGTTGCAACAAATTCAAGTTCTTATAATAGCTCTTTACTCTGCTTTTGAAAGCTTTGTTGGGTTGAAATTTATCTGAAGTAAAACCATTATTGTTATCTTCTCTTATTTCTTAGTGTAGCTTCCGGAATTCACAATTCGAACTCTGGGTAGTGCTATATGTAACTTCTCTATCTTTATCTACACTGCTTCTTTCTGGTCATTGTGGCAAACCGAAATAGCTCCTCTTGGACGCAATCATGTAACTTGATGGACTTGCATGCAATGTGAGAAAGTTAGGTTGATTTAGAGGTTGTTACAGAATTATGAATCTCGCTCACGACTGTTACTCGCTGTTATGTCCAAAAAAAGCTCATGATAACACTTTCAAGGTTCAACATTTTTTGCCTTGATGTTTAGAATGCCCATCTGGAAATCCTTGTCGCCTTTGTAGGAAGGTCAGACATATTTGTCATCTACACTGGGTGATTCTCGAAGCACATTAACTGGTTACAGAACCATTGAACTTGTTAGGGATGAAATGCCACTATAACATGAACACCAGTACAGGAGTCAGCTTTGAACTTGTTGGGGAAAACTTTTGCATGCATATGAATTTCTTTTTACATTTGGACCAACCATTGCTGCATTGTATAAGAAAAACATCAAGCTAGGGCACTCTATGGAAATTCACACAAGATATATCTGGTCGTTAATTGGACGTCTAGAGTCTTGGCTAGAGACTCTCTGAGCAGACCATGTAATCTCTCAAATGATGGAAGTCTTTGTATTTCGAGTCTAGGTTTCTCTAATGGTTTTTGTTGAGTAATTACTATGAACCCAAGGCTTTGTTAGATGGTCATGTATCATAACTTTTTGCCCCTTATATATGCGTCTTCGTTTCCTTTTCCCCAGGAGATATGGAAAGCAATAAGTGAACTGCTGTTGTATCCTAGCATGAAGATACGTCAAATATCAAACAGCATAGTGTCAGCCTATTTCAGAGAAGCATCCAAGGTTGGGAAAGATAAATCTAAAAGCATGTTACTTCTGACGCCAAGTAAACTTTTCGCAGTAGCCGTTTCACTCTGTCACCAACTTGAAGCAAACGTGACCGATGAAGCATCCTACGTCCTCACTCAAAATCTTGTTGTTGTTATATCCCATCTGAACTCGTTGGCAAGACAAAAGAAATCCATGGATTTACGTGAATTTTGGTCCTCCCTGGAACTCCATGAACAAAGTTCTTTCCTCAAGTCTTTCCAATTACTTGGTTCAAGGAAAGGAAGAATCATGTTAGGGTTTGCTACTTCGGGTGTGAAGGATTCTACTGATGAACCAGCTGAGAAGGAACATCTTCAGTCACTGCTGGTCTCACCCTTGCTTAAGAAAATGGGGAAGATGGCACTCCAAAAGGATGAAATACAGGTAAGTTCGACGGTTAATCTCTATTATATTCACCTCCCCAATAATTTTCGATTCCACTCACGTCTCTTATGATTTTTCATTATAACGTGTGCAGATGAAGATCGTTTTCAATTGCTTTAAAATTATATCATCAGATTTTGGGCAAGAAGGTTGCCAGCAGTACGCTACGCAGATATTACTACCAGTGTATAAAGTCTGTGAGGGATTTGCAGGAAAAATCATCTCAGGTAAGATATAATAACCTTAATCAGAACTCTACCCAAAGTTCTAGATTAGTTTTCACTGAATATTGTAGAGAGAAAGAAAATATGCCCACCTGTTCTGGGTTTCCCAAAATGATATAGTTATGGTGTCTGAGTTTCTTGACGACCTTCTGTTCCGCCTTTGGTACTGTTTTTGTCAGATATGAAATTTGACTCGTGCTCTAAGTTCACTCGAGTCAGATTTCAGAATGTTTGGTTATGTCTGACTAGTGATGTGCGACTCATTCGAATGGATGATTTGAGTTGACGTTAGGTCCATTTGAGTTCCAACAATGAGAAGAAGAAAGCCACCACCTTCGTCGGAAATATCCAACTGGAGTTCTGTTGAGTTTGTTTAATTTATATGTAGATGAACATGTACAAATCGTCCTAAATTTTCCGGTTACATATTTTCTTGCTCTGATTGTTTTGTTCTTCCAGATGATGTTAAACAATTAGCCGAAGAGGTACGCAAGAGCATTCAAGACATACTAGGTCTCGAGAGATTCCTCGAGATTTACAACTTGATAAGGAAGAACATGAAAACAAAGAGAGACAAGAGAAAGAATCAAGAGAAGGTCATGGCTGTTGTGAATCCCATGCGCAATGCCAAGAGGAAGCTTCGAGTTGCAGAGAAGCACAAAGCACACAAGAAGAGGAAGATAATGACAATGAAAACGGGAAGATTTGGAAAATTCTTCTAGATAAATTGTTAAGTGTTGATGAAGATTGAAGAGTGTAAAATTTTTGACTCAGTAAAGGCCTTATTTTGTATCATTAAGTTGATAATATTCTACTTATTTCAGATATCCCGAGTCGTCCTGTCAATATCTTTTCTGCTTTTGCCGTTCAAATCCAAGCTCAATTAGAAATGCCCTAACAAGAGCTGATGAGGTCTTACAAGCTCATACAAAATGACTCGAAGTGCTAGGTTTTATTCTTGATGAGAGTTTTCACAAATTTGCACGATACATAGTGCGTAAGGCTTATCTAACTCGGACAGCTGGGTCAAGGTGAGGCTTCACCAATCACATGAAGTGACTACCGCTCGCCTTCATATCCAATGTGGGACTAACAACAACTATCTTTACCTTTACATTAGGTCAGATGTTTCCCTCTTCCACAAGGGACACATGGTCTGAATCGATCTGCACTGGCCACCCCTACAACATGAGACTTAGGATCAAGTATCTTTACTCTGATACTAACATAGACATTGTTTCTGCTTTTTTTACTCACCCGTCCTCTTTCCTTCTGCCCTCAGCCAAGTTGTTTGTGGCATGAATGTGTGACATGAACATATCGAAGACCCAAAGCCACTACTCCAAGCCAACTAGAACTCAGTTTCGAGGCCAACTAGACCTAAGTTTCGAGGCATGGCTGACCCCAATTAATCGAGACCTCGTTGTAGAAGTACCCAAGGAGATGCTCCCCGTCTAGTCAATAGTATACGACCTTTACAACGAGAAAATGATCATATAACCGAAGACTCCCAGACAGAACAGAAACTTTACCCGTTATTGAAGTACAAAACAGAGACTGCTTCTCATTCATTAAGAGTAGAGTTTATTTAGTACATACATATACACATTCCCAGTTTCTCACTACTCGAGTCACATACATACTTCAAAACCCTAGAACACGGCCGAAAACAAAAACTTAATTACACGCGCCCGTTGTGTTTTTCTCTGTTGTGGGCTTTTCAAGCATAAGCACGACCTTCTTCTTGATGTTGGTTAGGACCAGGGAAGAAGAAAGACTCTCTCTGGTTATTAAGAATCTCATTTACTTCTCTAGCTGGTATGTTAAAAGCAAGCTCTTTAGCTTCATCTTGTATCTGGTTTAGCATGCTGTTTCTTCCCACAAGAGGGTTCCTCTCATTTCCTCTTGCATTGACCTCAAAACACATAATCTCTAAGTTCTCATCTCCGGTAGAAACGGTAGCGATTGGGTGTCCTGCTGGAGCTACAAATACATCACCAACTGATAATCTTGCTCTTACTTTCTGATATTGTCCCATTTGCTCATGATGTTGTAAGGTTCCACCACCACCTTCGCGACGACGACCATGGGAAGAAGAAGATGATGAAGACAAGTGAGGACATGCCATCTCAAAGTAACCACTACCCTGTATCACCATTGCTATTTTTGTTGCTCTTGAGTTGTAGTATGGTCCAATCATCCCTCCCTGGACAACACAAAAAACAGAGTAGGAATTGTCTTTCATGTGGACTAAGGGAGTCTTAGCAATTATGTCAATCAATGCTGAATTAGATAACCAGCTAACCTAATATAGTACCAAAACTCGGTCCGACGCCTATACACGACAAGGCCCTACGCTATGTCTTCCTTGTCATTCAGGAACACGTGAGAACATGACCGATTCCCGGCATGCCCTACTAATATGTGTTATGCGGCATTCAACCGACACGTGAGGGGGTATGTGAGATCATGACCCACAAAAGGTTTGTAAGCCCTTTATGCCAAAAGAGTACATAATCAATAACTTGATACCAAAAGGGAAATGCTCCGTGTACAGAAGCTCTAGACTTAATTTTTGACATGTTAACTCGAGATAAAAGAACGGTTCAGATCGTAGTCAAACTTTAAACATTTTGTCTATTACTGGATGTGAGCCAGCAAGTCAAAATCGTTTGTGTACATCTTACTCCAGCCACCAAAAAACCTAAGTTAGCATATAACCATGGAATTCACAAGTAAGGTGGGTTAGTATAAGACTTACCCTAGTGATGTTTGCAAAGGAGACAGCAACATCCATGTTCTCAAGCTGCTTATAATCATCAGGGTTAACCTGATAGAGCTGACCATACTTGTTCGACTGCGTGGGACGATGGTGCAAGACATTGTAAGGCGCATTCGACTCTTTTCCGACGAAAGGCCATGGACCTTGACCATGAGGGGTTAAAGCTCTAATCTGTTCTTGAGAAGCCCTAATAATGGCACCTTTCCTTTGTTGTCCAATCAACCTCTCCAATTTCTCATATGGAGTATTAAAAGCAGCTTCAAGAACATCATTGCTGAAACTTCTATAAAATGATTCTGGGTTTTCACCACCAGGACCAAAGAAAGCTTCAACATGACTAGGAGTTGATACAGGTTGAAGAAGCTTAGCTATATATAGCTTTTCTTTACTGTCTTTGTTAATCAAATAAACCACAGTTCCTGCTGGAATCCTCATAACGTCGCCTTTTTCGATATTGTGAGTTTCCCTACCATCTTGTCTCACCAAACTGATTGCTCCCCTTCCTACAAATAGTCCAATATATTTAGCAACGGTTTAGTAAAACTGTAGCTATTAGGTCAAAACTGTGGCTGTTTCTCAATTTAAAACTGTGGTTGTTTCTACAATACTACTAGAGCATGCAAATAAATGAGTAGAGGAAGGTCAAAACCACACACACTTACCCCAAGTGACAAAGAGAACAATATCAGCATCTTGATGATTAGGTACAGTAAATGTATTAGGGTTTGCTACGAAAAGCGCAACTCTATAGTTATCGATTCCTCGTAGAAGTTCAGATTTCTCCGAAAATCTTTGAAGAACCCTAACCTTTCCTTCCGAGCTGCGAAGTTTAGTAGTAAAATGTTTTCTAGTATAATAATAAGGATTATTCTCATGCTCTTCTTCTCCTTCTTCTTCTTCTCTACCTCTCCACTCTGGGTTATCACCACTACCACCACCTTCTCTTCTTTTTTTCTCATCACTCTCTCTTCCTTTTTTATATTCTTCTTCACATCTATATTTACATAGTTGTTGTTCTTCGCCGGAACCTCTCCGAGTCTGGCAACTTCTTAGGCATCTTTCGTACTCTTTTTTAGAACCTAAACAAACACTTGAAGAGACTAGGAAGATTAAGACAAGTAATGGGAGCTTCATTTTAAACACCATGGTTGGTTGTGTTCTTGGTTTAGTTTAGGGTTTTATCATTCAATTTATAGATAGTGAACTGAGAGAGAGAAAAGGTGGTGAAATTTTTTTGAGTGGAGTTTGTACACGTGGAAGGTTGAGGTACATGCACGTAGACGAGTGTATAGCTGACGTGTGTGGTTACGTGGAGATATATCGCCGCGTATTTTTGTCGTTTAGTGTGGATATTAGGTGTACGGTTGCATGAACGAGTACGCGTCATCGCGTCTTTGTCGTTTAATTTAGTACGGACGGGTTCTCCCTAATGAGGACAAAAGTTGGTGGGGGGTTTTTGTTTGTTTGTCTGTCTTCCCACTTCACTAGATTTGAGCGGAAAAGACAAATTGGTTTGAGGGGTTGGATAACTTCAAGGGATTCTTTGGGATAGAGGGTGGTGTACTAAATATTTGATGTACTTTCAATCTTAATCTAGACAAGGTGAACATTGTTTCTTGGATACCTAGCTAAAGTCGATAGAATTCTGATCCATTTAGGTGGTCAGGTGGACATACATCTTTTAAAGAAGAAGTGAAATTTATCTCCCTCTCTAAATGTGGGCTGTGGGCTTAAGTGTGCTCTGTGGGCTTAAGTGTGGGACAAACCATATAATTTATAGGGAAATTTTAAAAGGCCCCCCGTTTTTGTTAAAAGGCCTCCCCGCTAAAAGCGCCCCTCATTATAACCCATTTGGTTATAGGGCCCCCTCTACAAAAGAGCACCTCCTTCATCAATATTTGACCTA
>BEHA01003983.1:0-13773 GCA_002897215.1 Eschscholzia californica subsp. californica
TCCAAAACCCTTCTTGTCCAAAACCCTAATCTGAAACCATTTTCTTCACACCATAAAGGTATCCGGTTGAATCAAGTAAGCTGTATCTCTAACATCACTTATCCCAAAATCGTTTTGCACAAACCCAAGTTACCCTACAATCGTCTTCCCCTTCCAATTGCCCTTCCAATTCGAAGAATTAGGGTTTCTGCTTCATCAACATCATCCCCTACAGTTCCAACAACCAATTCATCAAAGACCTCTGATACACTTCCTTCCAATCCTCTGACCGGTTCAACTCGTTCAATCACTACTATCTTAGTAATTGCCATCTCTATTTCAAAATTACTTGCAAATGTAATACAAGGAGTTTCCTTCAAACTAAAGGAGGTTTGCTTGAACCCTACTGTTGGAACTTTGTTCTTTGCTTCCCTTCGTGATCGTCCTAGTGGGTATCTGAATACACCATTAACTGTTGTTGCTTCTGGAATGGCCAAATGGCTTGATATTTACAGTGGGGTTTTGATGGTTAGGGTTTTACTCAGTTGGTTCCCTAACATCCCATGGGATCGTCAACCTCTTTCTGCAATTAGGGATTTGTGTGATCCTTATTTGAATCTATTCAGGAATATTATCCCTCCCATTTTCGATACTCTTGATGTTAGTCCTCTTCTTGCATTTGCTGTTTTGGGTACTCTTGGTTCAATTCTTAATAACAGCAGGGGAACTTATTGAAGTAAAAGAAGACAAGTTATCGCGCTCGAGTATGGATTTTGAATTAGCTAATGGAGAATGAGTAAGTTTCACATTTCTTGTTTATGATTAATGTAATAGTAGTTTTGAGCAAAATATATTCGTCGGATTCTATATTTGAATACATAATGATGGTTGTTTAATGGTTTAAGCTTTATGGTCTTGTTTAAAGTTAAGTATCATTTTAGCACTATGTCTAATTAGTAGTTTCTTATTGTTCTACGATGGACGGGCATGTAGCCTTGCGAAAGCGTTAATTGTACTACGCGAACTTACTAACTAACCTAAAGAGGAAACTCAAAAGTTGGTTTAGAATGGGCCCTCGGCCTAATTCTCGTCCCTTTCTCCATTAGAAGGTCTTACAGTTGGTATGTGGCCCCCTAATGGTTAGTAGTTACAAACATAAATAGACCTACGATTAAAGTTAAAATTAAGAACTAAATGCATTAAACGAAACGATAATAAATGATGAAGAAGAAAAGTAATACATTACAACCAAGGGTTTTAATTCATTGATTCAAAGATGGATAATAACAAGAGTGCGCCTTTTTATAGGGTCGACTAGACTTCATTTGACAACCATTTAATATAACTAAAAACCTAGTCGACCCAAAGGGAGGATAGTGTTTCCATTGGTTCAACCATTAGTTTTACTGTTTTAGGTTTCAAGAAATAGATTTACACCTTCTCCATGCTGTAAGCATGTTAGAAAGCCTTGTTTTCCTTAATTTCGTGGAAGAGCACCTCTGAGAGTTTTTGGAGAAGCATATCAAGGAGTGCATGGAATGCAGGAAATGCCCAACCAAGGATTGCTAAAAGTGTTTGAAGAACATCGCAGTTGGTTTTCAGAATTACTCTATTACCTACGACTAAATAAGCGGATATCTTCGTACCTGGAACCAGGGTATAAATGCACTTTCTTAGAAAACAGGAATGTTCAAGAATTCATTCCTGTACGTACATGTCCTAGAAACTAGAAAATTCAGATGGTGGCTGTCATAGCTTTAACATTATTTACTGATGAATCTCACAGTCTACACACATGCGGTTTTGAGGAGGGAGAGAGAGAGAGAGCAGTTGCAATCTCTTCTATCTAGCTTCCAGTGCTGAAATGGTTACATGATTCTCTGAACTCCCATCTGCACTTGTGTCAAACCAATTCCTTTCTATGAAAAAACCTGGCTGTTTAGGTTCCGGTAATATGGAATCTGCAGTACCCATCATGATAACCACAGATAGCATACTTGGCCTGTCTTCTGGCATTTGCTGGACACATAACAAACCCACTTGAATACATCTTAATACTTCTGAAGATATGAAACTCGAGTCCTCCAAACATGGGTCTGTTATTTCCAGAGCTTTGTTTTCTATCCATAATATCCATGCCTAGATCAATTCCACATTGTTATTAGAAACATAATGACCATATATTTAGACAAGACAACAGGCCCTTTTCAGATCAAGTTTGAACTTACAGAAAATAGGTTCTTTATGATTGTAGTTCGAATAATTAATGCTTTAGAATTGAAATTTGTACTTACATGTCCTATAAGGTTATGATGGTGGTCTTCATGGAAAAACCCTCTGTTCCTCTTGCCACTTACTATCTCTAGCAGTAAAACACCAAAGCTGAAGACATCAGATTTCATAGAAAAGTTTCCATCTATTGCATATTCTGGAGGCATGTAACCACTGCACATGAAGTTGAGGATAAGTTGAGGATAAGTCGAGTAGTTAACTAAGTGATGTGCCAGTGTTTACAACCCTAAGCGTAAGTCTTAAAAGGAGGTGAAGTGGCTGAGTGTGAGAGTACTTACTATGTCCCAACTACTCGCTTCGTCTCTGCTTCAGTTTGATCTCCTCTAAAAATTCTTGCCAAGCCAAAGTCTGAAATTTTCGGGTTCATGTTGAAGTCTAAGAGAATATTACTAGCTTTAAGATCTCTGTGAATGATTCTCAGTCTCGAGTCTTGATGAAGATAAAGAAGTCCTCTTGCAATACCCGCGATAATGCTTGACCTCTTCTGCCAATCCAATAATTTGCTCTTTTTTTCATCTGTACAAGTTTCTATGAATGTCTATAATTTCTCTTTTATTTAAGATTCAATTAGATGATCTGAAATTGTCAAGTAGAGAATCAATATAAACAGTATCACCAACAAGTATAAAAGGACAAACCGAAAATGAAGTAATCCAAGCTTTTATTCGGCATGTACTCATAGATTAAAATCCGTTCTTCTCCATGAATGCAGCAACCTAAAAGCTTAACAAGATTTCGGTGTTGCAGTTTGGCAATCATTATGACTTCGTTCTTGAACTCGGTAACTCCTTGTCCGGAATCTTTAGAGAGCCTCTTCACTGCTACTTCTTGTCCCTCTGCTAGCTTACCCTAAAAAGGTTATACAAAGAATGCAAGCATTATGAAATTTCTCCTTCATTTCGTTTTTTGTACATGTATGAAGGAATAATAGATTACCTTGTATACAGGACCAAAACCACCTTTTCCTATCTCATTTGCTTGAGAAAAGTTGTTTGTAGCTGTTTCTACTGTAGTTAAGTCAAATAATGGTAATTCGAGGTCTTCCTCCCGACTCTCCTCACTAATACCTGCTGCTGCTGCTGCTGCTGCAGAGATAAATATGATACACGTTCCGGTGAATTTTGAAAGAGATCTACTTGTGTAGTATTATTCCTTTTAGTCTATCTGTTATCATACTTTTTATGAATATTGTCGTGATTTACCTCCTTTCGTTCGCTTCCTCCAAATTATATAGCAGATGACGAGACAAAAGAGAAATAGTGTTGAGCCAACTGACAGGCCCAATATCCTTCCCACCTTGCTTTTCTTCTTCCTGGTGTTATTGGTTGGTCCTGTACACCAATTACATGGCTACCAATTTAATAGGATATTAAGTTAGACGCGATCACGCGAACATTACACGAAACAACATAACTTCTTTTCGGATACAGTGCACGAGTACAATAGACAATTATATGTCATATATCAACTGCCTTTATTGTAATAGACTCTTTTATGTTAATGTATTCCCTTCAACAAAAAAAATAAACTGCCTTTGGTACCTTACAAATGATGGATTTCTACCTCTACCGAATATTGATCACCTTCGGGTTATTGGAGTGGGTGTACCACTGCTCGAGCAAGATTCAAGTTCGTAAACAACATAACTTTTATGAGATTATTATGGCTGTTGTTTTTCCTTTTCTTAAGTTCCTTGACTGAATTGTGTCTGTTATGTGTGAGATTTTAGCGAGAATACTAGGGCCGCTGGTATTTACATAGCTATAAGAAGCAATTTACAGAGTTGTATATTTAGAGATCATCTTTTTGATCTTTATAGAGATATTTTAGTTATAACGCACAACTATTTTGTATTTACAAGTAGGGGCGTTCTCTCCCTACATTATGTTTTGGATAATCTTCATCTCCAAACCCCACTACTGATAACCAATCACCACTCCCGCCATCACAACCACCAACACCCACTCATCACAACCACCACTAAAGCTTAAAACACCACTTCAGAGTTCATTTTTCTTACAACAGTGGATAAGTTTCATTAATGGAGGAGGTTAACGTTAATGAATCTAATTACCAAGAACCACCAGACTCATATAACAATTTTAGATGTAACAACTTTTTGATGGTGATTCTTCAAAACCTAATTCAGATTTTAAGCCAAATTGATTCCTTTATTTTATTTAACAGCCCAAAATTTTGGCAGATGAATGAAAACTTTCGGCCGATGGATGTTTTTATCGGTGAAGATTGTCTATATTGTCCGTTAATTTTGTTTAAAACAGGCGACTGAAATTTTGGAAGTAAGAAGACAGTTTTGAACAGAAGTTTCACAAGAAGTAAATCATACCTTGTTGGCCTAGCAAAACAAAAGAAAGTAAATCATACCTTTCTCAGATGCTGCTAACCTTATATACAAAACTTGCCAAGATTCGTCAGTAAGTTGTCTAATATCAAGAAGCTCACCAAACCAAAGAATACAACCACCATTCCCATTTTCACTAATATTTGAATTTGCATATGCTGTACAAGAACAGTTCCTAGAGCACTCCATCTTACATTCATCAAGACCCATACTCTTATTTATCGAAAATTTCATCATATCAGGCAATTTCACCCTTTCAATGGATTCAAATTTATCACCATTCTCACATTCAAGTAACGTTCTTCGACTACAACCCACTCTCCAATCGATCACATCTTTCTGCTGTGATTTTGGTACGAAACCTTTTAAACAATCACAAGGTTGGGATTTATTGATATTGCAAAGTCCATTAGTCCCACATTTGTTATAGTTATCACATTGATCTTTTGGTATCTCCAAAAGAGTAGTCCAGTTAAGTGCTTGGTTATCCCATTTGAAGTATCTAAGTTTACCCCAAGGATCCAATTGAAGTCTTGTAATAGACGAATTGGTCTTGTTATGCTCATAGCTAAAGTAAACTTCGGTGTTCGATATAAAAGTGGTTTCCAAAAATGGGTTGGATTTAGAACTTGGAAATGTGCGAAATCGAGTTCCATTCCAGACCCCTGTTCGAAACTCTTTGATTAATCCATTTCGGATAACTAGTTCAGGTAATAACTCAGTAAGATCAAATCCATATGAATAATCTCCGATCGAAGGATCATCTATGTGTTTCCACGACTTTAAATTCCGATTTAGACCCGTTTTTAGGTCCCATCCTAGCTTCATTCCAGGCAATAAAGTATCAGAAGGATAATCAAAGCTTTCCCATTGATAATTTCTTGAATCATTAAGACTCCCATCTTTAAGGACTAGATTACCAGACTCTAAAAGTTGAACAACTGGATTTTGTACTGTTTTTGATATATTAGTTGACCAAAGAACGTAGTTCGATCCATTAAGAACGATAATATTTCCGTCTTTTGATATAGTAAAAACTCCAGATGAATCTGTGACAGGATTATTTCGATTAGCTACCCATATAATTGTTCCCGATATTTTATACGTTATACCTAAGTAACGGTTCTTGGTATTAAAGATACTGAAGAAGCCTAGTTCGAAGGTTTGACCCGAAGAAATCAAGGTTTGATTATCAGTAAGAGATTGGTTCTTACCAATGGTGTCGACCGCAACGGATATTTCTGAGGAAAACAAGAAATAAGAACATAAGGTAACAAGTAATGGCAGACTTGTCATCTTGAACTCCTTGATCAAAACCTCTCCTTTCTTAACAGTCAAAATGTTCTAATAATTTGTTTATAGAAGATAAGAAATAAATGAATTGAAATTAAGTAGTCTTTCTAAGTTCAAAACTTCAAATATAATAAACAATATCTTAGCTCATTCAAACAAGAAAAACAAGTCTATGGTGACCAGAAATAAGAATAAATAAAGTATTGTAATTGTCACATAAGAATAAAAAGTATTCGTTTGGACCTTCAAATATATCTGAACTCATACCTATGAGGACCTTTTCTCTTTAATTGGGTTAATTTCATTTTGACTCCCTAAACATGACCTACCCACTAAAATGGTTCCCTAAACATGACAAGCTTCACTTTTTATTCCCTTTTTCACATTTCCGTTAAACTATAAGGCCATGTTTGGCGCGCGGGAATAGAATGTCATTCCCGGGAATCACATTCCCGTAATGCGGTTCCCGGGAATCAAATTATTTTGGTTTAATGTTTAGTTCAACCAGGAATAGGAATTCCATTCCCAATGGATTCCTAACTTGTTGTTTGGTTTGTGTAGGAATAGGAATGTAAATTTTACGAAAATCCTGTTATATCCTTTTACTCAAACTACATAAATTATAGGTCAACTTTGTTATATATATTTTAAATAGTATTGTCTATTCCCAATGAATCACTAATTTAAGTTGTATTTAAAATAAATAAGGTCTCGACTAATTTTTTTAAACGTTATGAAATTGATTTTTAACAAACAAAGAGCAAGAGAGAAGAAAAAAAACTAGAGATATGAGAGAGAGTTACGTTTGAGCGAGAGAGGGGGTGGGAGAGAGAGAGTGTGTTGGTATGGTGGTAGTTGAAACCCTAAATTTTTAAAAAAATTTAGTAAAAATGTTATGAGAATTCTAATATTCTATCAAGGATTATTTTGTCCAAAAATATTAAATGAAATCATTCCCGGGAATGGGAATCACAAACCCACCCCCTCCCTGGGTTTGCTATTACCCCATTTCGGGGGAATCCCATTCCTCCAGGAATAGGATTCCCCCTGCATTCCCGCGAGCCAAACAATAGTCGGGAATGTGATTCCAAGGAATCACATTCCATTCCCACGCGATTCCCGCGTGCCAAACATGGCCTAACGGTTGACTTATCTTTTCCTTTCTTACCTCTCTTTAAAACTCTTTCCCTCCTACTCCTTTGTCACTTTTTTCTTGCGGTCGCCAGAGATCGGGCCGGTCACCGACCTTTGACCATCACCGAAAAATAAAAAAAAGTTCTTCTTCTTTTCCTTTCTCCCCTCCCACCACTTCCTTCGGTTGGCCAACACCATCTCTCCTCCATTTCTTCTTCTTTCTCTCTTCTTCCCACTCTTTTCTTTTCCATCTCTCTATCTTGGTCTCTTTCCCTCTCTTCTGATCTCTCTTTCTCTATCTAGTTTTTATGTTGATTATCCTTCTTTTGCTGATCTTGGTATGTTTAGAGTTTCAAGTAGAAGCAGTTCGAATAGAAAAATTCTATATGTACAACACAAAGTCTGGAAAAAGATTCCAGATCCTACGCGGCATCATTGGAAATTAAATTGACATCATTGGAGCAATTGGGATAGAGAAACAAAGATCAAAATACTAGAACTTCTAATTCTACTGGAGCTTATTACTTGGGTGATTTAGATCAAGCTCTTTTATGTATTTTGATGGTCATGAAAATATAAAATTTGACGTTTTTTTGTCAATGCATGGAAACTTGAAGCAAAAGATCATCTCAATATTTTTCGTAGCGTATGGGGTAGGATGGAAAGTTTGTTAAAATGTAGGGGACAATAAAAAAAAATCCTTACTTTAAATTTTTATGTCCCTATGGACAAAAAAAAAAAAAAATTGTATGCCGGCGTGTGTTTGGACCATTCATTTTTTTAAGCTCTATCTTGACTTGTTTTGTGTAACTATCTAAATGACAATAAAATGAGAACAATTATAAATGTCTCAATTGATGATCAAGTCAATTAGAATTTGTAACAAAAATAAAGTCAATTAGAATTTAAAAGTGAAGTATTTGAAGGTTACACCATACCTTCTATTGACCATATGTAATAAGCCATATTTATACTGAATTCCACAAGAACACTATTCCGCTATTCGTATCATTAAAACTCCTAGGTCATAACTATAAATATAATACTACTTCTAATGATATTTCAATAAATATAATTGATGATATAATATTTGCATAAGTAGATGTAGATCGAACAACACCCCATTGGTTGGTGGACCTTATCTGAATTCAACGTAGTACTTTTGGTAGTACTAGGTTGAATGTGTAAATGAGAGCGTTTAGTATGCCAAAGGATTTTAAATTGAGATAATCTGATTAGTTTCTTTTATTAATAATTGCATAATATTAATATTTTGTACCTCAGACTTTTGACTCTCTGGTCGTCGCATTCTCTTTATTTTTAGGGTTTGAGTCTGCTTTAAGTATACCGTTTCACAACAAAAAACTATATTTATATGACAATAAGAAAATAACAAAAGTTTGACTCCCAATTTTGAAGGTAGAGGTGTTTGGTGTATATGATTTAGAGCTATGCATATGCCCATTTTAGTAGACTTGTGCATAACCACAAAGTTATTTTGAGTAGGAGGAAGAGAGAGAGGAGAAGGAAAAATGGGGGTGGAGGGAGATGGTGGTGGTGGTAGGAGGAAAAGAGGGAAAGATTGGGAAAAAATGTCATTAACAATGGTCGTTGGTTACTTGGTTAGCGACCATTATCGGAGAAGAGAATGAATGGTGGTGGAGGTTGGAAAAAACTAATGGTGTGATTGGATGCAGGAATCATGGATCCGTGTATTCATGAATCCAAAAGATTTTTTTTGTTTGTTTGGTAACTAAAAAGAATCTTAGGATTTTTTGTTGTTTGATTTTTTTAATTGAAAATGCTTCTTAAATTTTTAAATAAACATTTTTTTTTTAAATCGTTTTTTTAAGGCTATCTTTTTTTTCCCTAAATCATTTTTTCAGAAAAAAGCGGGTTTGGGGAAAAAAACATTTTGAGAAATACGATTTTCAGGGAATCCTGGGAAAAGATATCTTTATGGAAAAAAACGTTTTTCTGGGGGTAAAACGCTTTCTTGAGAAAAAAAAAACGTTTATTTGGAAAAAAAAACTTTCGTGGAAAAAACGTTTTCTCGAGAAAAACAAACTTTTCTCGGGAAAATAATTTCTGAGATAAACAATTTCTGGAAAAATGGTTTTCAGGAAAAAACATATTCTAAAGAAATGATTTTCGAAAAAACAATTTTTGAAGAAAAAAACATATTACAATTATTTTGTTGAAAAAAACTAATTTTTAAAGAAATATTATTTTTGGTTGTTGATTATAAGTTTACAATTTAGGATTTAATAATTTAAAATTCTAGCAAATCTTAAGGGGTAGGGTGAGATTTTGGTTCATTACAAATTTTGAACTTAGGAATCTTTAGAGTTCTAGAATTTTTGGTAGCCAAACAAGTTGAGGAATCTTGATTCCTACCAATTCCCAAAATAGAGGAATCCTACTTAGGAATTCTGCAACCAAACGCACCATAAAATCATTAGGTTTTTCTTTCTTCAACAGTTCAACTAGATTCAGGTTGCGCCCTATAGGTGCGGTAGAAACCTAGTAATAACAATCAAGTGAAATCTCCCTCAGAAGATCACCCGACTCTTGCAAAACCAGCCATTACATCAATGAATCTTGCCGTAAAGATGCAATTCTAACCAATAAAAGAAAATCCATTTTCATATTAAAAAATTTACAATATTTCAACCTCTTATGCTCTTTGAGAAATCTTGAAGAATCACTAATCAATCCTATTTTCTCTTGGAAATGTATTAAACTTGTAGTCTTGTCAAAATTTTGGCAATGCGTGAATCTTCTGGATTAGGAGACTTTTCTTGTCTTTGCGGGCTAGTTCTCTCTGTACCCGTTTACGCCTTTTATGAACCTCATGAAAGAATTTGATTATAAATAGTTTTTAGTATATAAATCTGGTTCACTCTACTGTTGGAGATTTTCAAATTTAAGTTTAATTATGAATGGGTGCTAACACCTCACCAACAAGAGCCATTCGTTGGAATTAATGGACACATCCATTGTAAGGATGAATCTATTCAAATGACACCTATTGGAAGGTTATAAATACTCACCACCCTCCCCATTTTGAGATGCACAGAAATAATCCAAACGAAATTTTTTCTCTCTCTAAATCTATCCTATTTGCACTTTTAAACAATGAAAACAGTGAAGGTGTTTTTTGGGTATTTCATTTATAAAGGTTTTTCGGTGATTTCGGAGTCATTTCTTTGGCATTATCAGTTTATCAATACAGAGTGTTCTTGGTCTTGGTCAAAGCGTACATACTTTGAACCAAGCAGTTGTTGAAGGGCTTCATCGTATCCTGAAGGCATAATTCCTGACCCGTTGTGTACTCGTGGTTTTCATACCAGAAGGGGGCGAATTACTGTCTAAAAGAATCGATTTATCGAGCTTTGAAGTCTAGTGATCAACGTGATTTTATGCATCGATTAATTTTTCCACCATCCATTTCAATTTAAACGCCAATTTTTCCAACATCTACATCATATTGTATGTTCCCATAAAATACGGAAACATATTAAGGTAGAACCTGAAGATGTAAGGAAATTTGATGAAATATAAAAACAAATTTAAATAGGCGGGGTACTTTGAAGAAACGAGAAAATTTTCTGAAGTACAAAATTTTAAAGAAAAATTATAAATTTTGTCAAATTTTCTTGTATAAAATCTTAAATAGAAACAAAACATCTTTTTCTTCCTCATATTCGACCACCAACTGCAGCCACCACCACCACCATTTTTTCCTCTCTTTTTTTCCTCTTGTCCTTCCACCTCCACCATTTTCATTTATCTCTCTTCTAAACCTTTTCTCTCCTCAACTCTCTATTTTTCTCCTCTTCTTCAATGGAAAAACGATCTTCTTCTTCCTCTTCGTTTGCTTCTTCTCTTGATTCCCTTTCCTTATTATAACATTCTCCATTGTTGTGATGTGAAAAAAGTGAGCATTAGGCTCATCAAGTTTGGGCTTAAATCTAATAAAATATTAAATTCATGTCTACAGAACTTAAAATATACGGCAATAATGTAAGCTACAAAGACATACGGTTGTGTCAAGAGTGAAAAAAGTCAAACAAAGGCTCCCGCCATCACGAATTGACTATTTTTTTTACACTTTTTTAACGCCTTTGTGATAAATCACCTTTAATTGTGATTTGTAAAATAAAACACAAAGACAAAGTGACAAAAATATAACTCCAAGAAGAAAAGAAAGAGGAGAAAAGAATATATAAACTACAAAGTACAAACAATATAATAAAGAGAATAAACTGAAATTCCAACTTGAAGATTTCAAAAATTTTAGAGAGAGAAATAAATGTAAAAATGTATGAGAAAAATAAGGGGAGTAGAAATTTTAGGGATATTATAACCATTTGTTGACACTTAACCTCTTTTATCTTGAGTGGATTTATGTACTTGAAGAAGAACTTATTTTTAGTGATCTTTATTAAAAATTCGACAAAAATAAAAGGTCAGATTTATCCTTTAGATAACTGACTGACCTGTTTTATGATAATAGGTATCCAAATATCACAGTTAAAGAATAGCAGGATTGGGTAGAAACAACAACACCAGGTTCTCACTAGCATCATCAAAAAAGGGTTCAAACTAGGTCTCTCTACTACATCAAAGACTAAGGATCAAATTAAATAGGCCATGAACTTTTTGTGCTAGGATGAGGGAAGATCGAGGGGTTATCCACTCAAGTAAAAAACGAGTTCTCAATCCAAAATTGGAAGTTTTTATTTATTCCAGTTCTTCGTAACTTCCTCATGTGTGTCTATTTTCAAGTTTTTCTCCCGTTACACTTGGTTGTCCAAGTGGCTGATAGTGTTGATATAAATTCTAAAATCTTAAAAGTCTTGGGTTCGATTCTTAGAAGAGGTGAAATTCATGGTTATTGAGTTTGGGCTATTAAAAGTATAAATAATGTAATCAAGGCCACCCCAAATAATTTTGAGGCCCAAAGCCAAGTTAAAACATAAGGGCCTTTTTATTCTTTTAGGTACAAAAGGAGGTAAAATAAAAAACTTAATCTTGTCAGAGGGCGGATTCGATCCTCTGTCCATCATCCCCCAAACTAAGTTCTTATCTTCTGAGCTACAAGTTGATTTTTATCAAAATCATAATTCCAGTTTTATCTATTTGAATCGAACAAGTCTATTAAATTCAGAAATAAGAGACCCTCAAGCATGTCGGGGTCCAAAGTAGTTGTTTTGGGCCTGAACCGCTCCTGGATGTAACAAGTTTGTCGGATTTTAGACCTCTTTCGTGTTGTTGAGTTTTAGGCCTCTCCCATTATTGGTTTAACTTAGGCGATTATCGTGCTTATCACATCTTCATGATGTATCAATACCTTGTAATGCCTAACGTATATCGTAGTCAATTTCTCAAAAAAAAAAAATCCTTCATTCTCAATTCCACAACGTATGATAGGGAGACTAATGTCTATGAAGCATACTTATCCGAATTTGATCCAAGTGAGGAGAAAAAATAAATAAGAAAAATTGAAAAACTTCATTCGTGACAACAAGATGTCGTTTTTGCATCCTTCATGCAAGCCGCTACTTACCCTTCGTGCAAGTTGCCACTTATACGAAAAGGAATTCCCGTAAGCAGGTGTTTGATTTTCGATAGGCTGACAATTTTAAGTTGTTTGTTTTTTCAGTTAATGGATGAAACGCTTATAAAGGGTGGCAAAGTAAGTGGAAAAAAATAAGCTTCAAAAATGACATTTCATCCTTCTCTTAATATAATAACGACCGTATAATCATAACTAAAAAACCTTAAACAATTGATATGTACAAAATCTTTTTATTAATATAACAATGGCTTTTCTGTTCTTCACTGATCCTTCTCCTACGTTTTTTCCTAGATTTTCTTCACTTCTTCCTTCACTAATCACTGAATCGCCAAACTCAATGATACAACGTGAATTCTTTTTCCTTCATCATTCTTAATTGTTTGTGGTTAATGTTTTCGACGCGAAGTATTCATAAACATTAGTTCTTTTGAACTTAAATTCATGAGCTTAATGAATTAGTATGAAATATTAATATTTAAACACTTTAAGGTCAAAATAGACAATTATTTATTTTTATCACATTTACATTTAATATAAAAGCAAAAACTAATCACTTAAAAATAGAAAACAAACGACATAACACTTATAATTGCTATCATTTACTAAGTGATTATCACTTACAAAGTGGTAAAAAATCAAACACCTTGTAACTTAGGGCAGTAAGAGTTACTAGCCTCGTTGATGTCAAAAGTTGTCCTTTTGTTATCAGTTAGAATCATGAGACCGTAATGTTGGGTCCCGTTGTGGATGGTGAGACTGCTACATTGAATCACGCTCAAGACAGTCAGATTGTCCTAGTAGTTACAATAATTGAGAATTAAGTGAACCGTGGAGTTCGTACCTTCTTCGAGGCAAGTTGATTACCTTTTATAGGGTGCTTTGGCCGCCTATTGTTAGTAGGAAGCGTGATTGTAGCGGTTGAAACCCACCGTGTTGGATTGAAATTACTATTTCGTAGTTAGAAGATATTAGGGTTTCCTTTTGAGGTTATCCCGTATCTTTGATATTTAAAAGTTTCCTTGTTTAAGGATACTTAATAGATATGTTTCTGAGTTTGTAGATTTTTTAGGAGATGTTTCCTTCTTGAAATACTCTTGAAGTCCACGTTAGTTAAATACTTAAGACCCTT
>BEHA01003983.1:46877-61280 GCA_002897215.1 Eschscholzia californica subsp. californica
TGAGTTATATTTTTTTATTTTTTTTTATTTGAATCATATTACCAATCAAACCACTTTTGAAAATCGTAATAGTTTTAGGATTAAATTGAGTTTGACTTAGTCTCTGAGGAACGAACCGGTCTTACCGAGAAATTATAACTTGACACACGTGCACTTGCGGGTGTAGACCTATTTAGGGTAACCTTTTAGGCCCATCAAAGCCGTACATAGAATATCTACAGACGGACAAACTCCCTACGTACGCCAGCAATGCAAGAAAGATCCGAAGAAACGCGGAAGATACACCATGCTCGGAGAGATCCTCTCCCGAAAATCTCTGGCTCATCCCCTACAACACTGTCTGGGGTAAGACAAGGAAAAGTACGTGATGATGGAGATGCACGAAGGCACAACTTGAAACCGCGCGGGCCCAAGAATGTTGCAGAGGCAACTGATCTTGACAAGATACTATTGGCCATGGATGTTAAAAAGATTGTATAGGATGTTAAAGGTATTGTAGAACAAGGTGATTGCTGATGTCGAAAAATGGCCTTTCCGTTATCAACATGAAAATAAGGGACTTGAATGCCTGACACCGTCCGTTAAGGTTATTATTCTGTTAAGTGGGTTGTGCTTCCGGATTTCTGCTCTGGTTTCTCGCTCCTGTTCCTGCTTCGTGGGGGAAAACCTGCAAAGGGTTCGAAAATCGCTCCGACGCTAAAGACAGTCTGGCTGCATTTTGCAGTAAAAGAATAAATAAGGATTGATCTTTTTGGGGGTGAGTTATGGAACTCTGTATTGATGGGGGGATCCCCCTATTTGAGGGATCTTGAGTTGAGTTAAGTTTAGTCAGTTGAGTCAAAGCTCTTGTCCTGTAGAGGACGATGGGGGTCCTTTTATAGGCTTAGTTAGACCGACTGTTCGTGGCTAGGGTTTCCCTTGTAGTTATCTCGTATTTCAGGATAAATAAAAGTTCTTTAAGGATCCTTCGTAGATATCCTGTCGAGGTGATAGATCTTCTGGGGGATGTTTCCTCTTTGAAGGACTCTTGAAGCCCAAACTTGCTTAAACACTTAAGATCCGTAACCGTCCGAGATCTCTTAGGGAGATTCCGGGATTAAGTCGGTATGAGCTAGACGCGCTTCTGCCTCCCCAGTTTAGGGCGTGAGGCATCGACCTAACTCATGCGGACCCCCTCATTCTTTTTAGATCCCCTAGGGCTGATCTGTTCGTGCCAAGGATGAAATGGTGAGGTTGAGGTAACTAACAAAACTCTTGTACAACACATTAAAACTAAATGCGACGGTAACAAGAACTGGGTAGATGAGCTCCTAACGTACTGTGGACCTACCACATCACACCACAAAGGACCACAGGGGAAACACCATTCCAAATGGTGTATGGCATGGAAGTCGTGTTGCCAGTCGAGATACGAAAGCTGAGTCTAAGGGTCAAACATTTTGACCCCGTAGCAAACGAAGAACTCGCACGAGAGTACTTGGACCTAATTGACGAGGTCCAAGACCAGGCAGAAGTAAGGAATCTAGCCTTTAAGGACACTATAATCAAGCAATACAAGTCCCACATGAAGGTAAGAAAATTCGACCTGGGAGATATGGTATGAACAAACTCCAAGTTCGTCAAGAAGCCTTCGGAAGATAAACTCTTCCTAACCTGGGGATGGACCCTACAGGATAGTCAAAGTAGTAGGGCCTGGGACGTTCATATTAGAAAACACGTCACACGCAGAACACCTTATTGTAGTGTTTTATATGTATCTAATACACTAACTAATGTTGAAAGCGGAATCTCAAACATCTAATGTTTAACACTAGTTATCCATGATCATATGCAAGAACTATTAAGAACTAGAATTGGAAAAACTAACCTTTATCGTAATTTTTCTCTCGAACCTTTCCAATCGCGTGTGAAGATACAGAGCTCCAATTGTCGCTCCTCTACTTGAGACACCGAGTAGGTTAACTTGATCTCCCTTCCTTAATGTCTACTAGAACTTTAATGGAAGGTTGAGAAGAACCTTTCTTCTTGACTAAAAAGACAGAATGGGAGTTTTTTCTCTTTTATCTTTTCTTTCTTTTATGTGTGACAGAATTGATTATCTCAGAGAAAATTTCACACCTATTCTGAACTCATAATGATTCTTTATATAGGCATTTCCTTAGTAGAGTCCCACTCAAATAAGGAATCCTAAAAGTCCCTCAGAAAAGTTAAGCACAAAAGGAGTTTATTTCTCTTTTAAACTCTTTATTTGGGAAAACCCTAATTAGGGTTCCCTTTAGCTATGGCTGGCCATAACAGCCCCTAATGGGCTTGTTTTGGCCGGCCCACTTAGCTTTCTTGGCCGGCCAGGGGAAACCCTTAAAAGGGATTCACTTCCCGACCCAAAAGTGTGTTTTTTGACCTTTTCAAACTTCTCTTTCAAGCCCGATTCTTTCTATCTCTTTTGAGCACCATTAGACTGGATCATATCCATTTATAACTCAGCTCCCACTAGTCAAATCTCTCCGATCAAGTTACCTCTCTTATGTGTAACCCATTGTAGGATCTGGTCTATTTTAGCTGCGAATTACCGAAGTCATTCGACGATCGTAAGCGGCTTCTAGCAAAGCATTACGACCCCTAATTGGACCGGACTGGGTGATCTTCATGATTAGTTCATCGTTATCCTAGTTAACAAATTGATCGCATTGTTACCTTGGTCGAAGGACACTCCTTCGAAGGACATCTCTTTCAGACCGAACGGATATATCCTTCAGTCTCCCACTTGTCCTTAGAACAAGTGCAATGCTTGATTCCCATGTCTCTTCGCATCTCATCTGATACATCATACCATTCAGACTTTCTTGATCTGGAAAACAACTGACTCAGCAAATGATTAGCTTTTAATCCATTCGAGTGTGGCCACACATTTTCAGCTGCTTTTCCTCAAATCGCCCGGAGATACCAATCCTAACCTTGTTAGGAGGACATAATCCAGTCTTGTACTCCCACTTAACTTCATGTCTATCATGTCCTTCCCGGTAATTCCGCTTTTATAACCTCCTGTTACGGCGCGGCGTTTGTAGGTACCAAAGTTTGACATTCCTTATATTTATAAGGGCAAGGCAGTTGGAACAAACAGGCGCAGTCACTGAAGGGCTTTTATGAAAGCAAAGGAAGAGAAAAATAAACTGACGAGTTCTGTTGATGTCAAAAAATGACCTTCCTTTATATCAACATGAAACCGGGACTTGATGCATGACAACGTCCGTCATGATCGAATATTCTGTTAAGTTAATTAAGATTCCTTTCGTCTGCTCCTAGCTCCAGCTCTAGTTCCTTGCTCCAGCTCCAGCTCCTTGATTCTTGGGGGAAAAACCTGCTGATGTCAAAAAATGGCCTTCCGTTATATCAGCATGAAACAGGGAGTTGATGCATGATAGCCTCCGTTAAGTTGAATGTTTTGTTTGTCAGGTTGAACCTTATCGGTTGAATCTTCTTCTAACTCTGGTTCTCTACTTCTCCTGCTCCTCGCTCCTGGCTCCTGCTCCTTGCTCCTTCTCCTGGCTCCTGCTCTGACTCTTGCTTATTGTTCTTGTGCGTCTGCTCCCAAGGGGGGAATCTGCAAAGGGTTCGGAAACCGCTCTGACGCTCAAGCCAGTCAGGGTGGTCTTTGTAGTAAAAGAATGAATAGTGATCGATCCTTTTGGGGGCGAGTTATGAGAGGTCAGATTTAACTGTGATTTTTTAGGGTTCAGAGATAGTGTCCTTTGAAGGACGATTTGGGGGCCTTTTATATGTTGAAGAGGCGGCGATGATTACCGTGGAGGGAAGTTTTCCCTTTGTTTTTATCTCGTATCCAGGATAGATGAAAGTTCCTAAGTTTAAGGATCTTTCGTAGATATTCTGCCGATGTGATAGATCTTTGGGGGGAAGTTTCCTCCCTTGGACGCGTGAAGTCCAAACTTCCTTAAATACTTAGAGATCTGTAACCAACTGAGATCTCTGTGGAGATTCTGGGATTAAGTTGGTAGGTTGCTTGGTGCGCTCTGCCTTCCCAGTTCTGGGCATAAGGCATCGACCGAACCTACGTGGACCCCCCTTATTCCTTTAGAGACCCCAGGGTTGATCCGTTCATGCCAGGGGCGTTACAGGGCTGGTTTCCCCTAGCCGACCTCCCAGTTAGGGGAGTATGTGACGGATCGTCGAGGGTTCAGCTGACCTGCTACCTTGAGTCGGGTTGACCCAGTGGACTTCATGTCTGATGTTGACTCTTCAGACGTTAGTCAACGTCTGGACATTTTATACATCATCATGAGTCTCGCCACTCCTTAGTCGAATGTAATGAGACTGGGGAGTAAGAGTAACTCGTGTTTCTCAAATGTTGAAGACCCTGAAGACAGAGGGTTTACCTGGATCAGAGCTGTTTCGAGAAGCTTGGTATTTCCTTTTGGTTTTCCAGAGCTGATTTGTATTGAGCTGTCTTGGGGTACTTTGTGAGATCTTCTTTCTTATCAGTATTGATAAGGTCTTCATTACTTGGCTATCTTTGGCCAGAGCTGATTTCATGAGGTATTTATTTTCTCCGGGACAAGGTTCACGTCTTTTCCTTGCGTGACATGTTTCGGGCTCTGCTAGAGCGAATCAATTTTCTTTTCATGCGTGATCCGATGACGCCATAGATTTGATTCTGATCACGCGTTTTTCGGCGCTGGCCCTTTAGGTAACTGCGCAAGGCAATTTCGCGGCCATACGTGGACACGTGGCGTCTCGGGATCAGAGAAGTGGGTGTGTCTCCCCATGTTCTGTTACTTCTTCCGCTGGTTTTAGCCGTTACTTTAGTCGTCAATGGTTTGATTGGAAAAGTAAAGGGGCCTTCTTAATACGCGATGACTATTACTAAGTGTCCCTGTTTCATTGGTCATTCTGCCTATACACGGATCCTGCGTTTCCTTCTCCGATTTGGGAAGTTCCCCGTTTTTTAAATACCTCGACTATTGAGTTTGCTTTTCCTTCTCTTTCCTGCAGATCCGACTTTCATCTTCTCGCTTTGTTTCCTTCTTTTTCTCTTATCTGTAAAAGATATGGCTGCTTCTTCTTCAACCGCTGACTTTTCCGGCCAGATGCGTTACCCTAGTCATATGACCCAATAAGGCGTTGATGGTCTTCGCGCCGAGCATGCGATCCCGGCTATTGTCGAACTCATTCTTCCATCTCCTGAAGATCGCATCTGTTTTACCGATGATCGTCGAGTTGGTGTTTATAAAATTTTCTTTAGTATGGATCTAGTGTTTCCTTTTTCGTCTTTTCTCGTGATATTAATGAATTCTGATAGGCCCAAAATGGGTATATTCCCGCAAGTGCACGGGATCAAGTTATAGTAAAGTTTGTAAATTGGGAAATCGTTCCAAGGGACAAGTAATTTTATCTAAATCTTAAATTAACACTCCATTCATTAATTTTGGTTTGATTTTGTGAAAACTATTTTTAAAAGAAAACAAGAAAAGACTAAAGAATAATGAAATCAAGATAGGAAAGAAATCTAGGGTTCTTGATTCCACCACATAAATGGACTATCTAAAACATGCATTCAATTAACAAATTCTTTTTTTCATATTTAACTCAAAATCTAACATAATAAACTATTTAGATTCCGGAAGATATTCTTTAATAACACATTTCAAAATCATTTATATTTTGATTGACTATCATATAAATCTAGAATCCTAAACTATCATTCATTATCTAAAAAGCATATCTCATCTAATAATCTAATAAAAGCATGAAATATCTAATTATAATGCATGAATGATGAAAAGATCATAGAATCAATATGAAATGACAACTAATAAACATTGAAGCTCAATAAAAGGATTTACTAATCAATAACATATCTCAAAATAGCCCAAGTATGGGCTTCCTCTACACCCTAGATACAAATTTAGCTACTCATATAATCTAAAGTAATATTCATTGAATTTATAAAGTAAATGGAATTACAAAAGATAAATGAAAAGAAATCACCAAATGAGATCTAGATCCATTGCTCCACTTGCCTCCATTTTTTTATCCAATAAATGCTCCAAATATTTTCAATAATATTGTCTCAAAACTCCAATGGTAGCTTCTTTTTTAGAAGAAGAATAGATAAGATGAGATTTAGAAAAGAAATAAGAGGATACAAGATTTTAGAAAAGAAGTTATGAAGAAATTGGAAGTAGAAAGAAAATGTAGAGAAGAGATGAAGAAATTAGAAAAGAAGAGAGAGATTGGAAAGAAATTATGGTGGAATGGGTAGTAAAAGAAAAGAATGGAGGCTAGGGTTTTAGAAGATGTAGAGAGAAAAAGATAAGTTAGAAAAGGATGGAGGCTAAAAGAGGAGAGGGATTGAGAGGGTTTTCAAGTCTAGAGAGAAATGAGAGAGCTAGAGATTTATTTATAGATGGGTTGATGGCTAGGGTTTTAGGAGTTAATTGGGAGAAAATGGGAGAAATAGGGTTAGAATAGGAAGTTAGGGTTGCTTTCTACTCAAGAAATAGATAAGCATTGGCTAAGGAATCAACTAGTACAATTGGGGGCAAATCTGGAATTTTTGGTGGGAGTTGTGGTGAAAAGATGGCCACTTGTCAATTAGTTATAGGCTGAAATTTGAGTGGCACAAAAAGGAGGGGCTAAAGGGTAAATTTAGGGACATAAAAGTGGGAAAGAAGGACCGCGTGTCTTTATGTCCGTTTGTGAATTGGGATGGAACTTCAATGTTTAGCGGTATACGGAGCTTAGATAGAACAGACACTACGTTGCGCCTCGTCATCCGCTATTATGCCACCAGCCAGAATGGTGCCCAACAGTGTCCCACTAGTCTACATTGTTTGACTCCAACTTTGACTATGCATATCTCACTCTTTCGGACTCCGAATTGACTTTCGTTTTCTCCTACGAGCTCGTCTCGGACTTTACTTTTCACTCGTCGCTGACCTTGGCCAAATTTCCCAGAATACCCTTGCCTCCAAATGACCAAAATACCCTCCGTGTATTTTTATCTCATTTTTAACCATTTTTTCATGACCCATCAAACTCCTATGGGCTTTAACTGTTTCACTTAATCCCTAATGCTGTGATGACTATCATGGCGTTCTACTTTCTCAGTCTCGAGGGGGTGAAAAGGTTAGTTTCTATAACTTCGATAAGATCTTTTATCTTAAGTCCAGTGATCGTTGTTGGTACTATTTCTCTTCTCGTTTTGGACTGTTCTTCACTGCTCCTTCCATCCCCAAAGATTATAAAGAGAAGTTCCTTTTTGTTCGTCCTACTTCTGCTACCGATGATTTTGGTTTTGCTGTTCGTGCTACTAGTTCTTCCTTTGATCGTCCCAAGCTCGTCCCTGACGCTGAGGATGCCAGATGTCTGGAAAACTTGTCTATTTTGGATAAGACGAAAGAGGGGTTGGTTCCTGAAAATCTTGCTAATCTTCGTACCTTGCATCAGACCCAAGTGGTTCCCTCTCTTCTAGGTATTTCAGTGAATTTTTTGCCATATTGTTTTCACTTTTTCTTACTGTTGTTAGTGTTTTTGAAGAAAAGGGTCAGGACTGACGACCCACCATCTTCCTCTGTTGCCAAGAAGTCTCGTGTTAAGTCGATAACTGGTCGAAGTTTCGCCGGTGTCATCATTCGCAAACTTGGCAGCCCAGCTTCTCTTCCGCCTCCTTCATCCTCGTTTAGGACGACGCCTCCACTGGGTACCGTTGCTTCTCAGGCCAGGGTTGGGATCCATTCCTCCGCTGAGAAAAAGAAAGCTTTGCCCGTCCTGGGTTTGTCGACAAAGATGGCCCGCTGGCCTAAAGGTCTTCCTCGTTTCGTGGTTTCTTTGATTAACGGTCTTGGTCACTATTTTCCAGGCGAGGTACTGTTTCTCTCTTTTTAACATGTGCTTCTGACTCATTGTTTATTGACTAGTTACCCCCTTCTTCGTTTTTTCTTCCAGGGCTCCCAGGTCAGCCAGGATCTTGCATCTTACCTGAGCCAAATCGAGCGTCTGGAGGCTCGGGTTTTTCGAGCTGAAAGAGAAGCCCTTTCATATAAGGCTGAGGCCGAGATTTTGACTAATTACTTGAAGATTGTTGTTGCTGATCGAGAAACCTGGAAGCTGGCAGGGGAACAATCTCAGGCTGGTGCTGACCTTCAATCTTCCCAGTATGTTGCTCGCGTTTCTGCTCTAGAGAGGCAGCTCGAGGCCCTTAAGGAGAAGGAGACTTCCCTGGAGCTTCGGAGAGAAAAGGACAAAGCTGCCCTTAAAGACTCTCGTCATAACACTTTTGAGCTTGTTAAGTTAAACCGAGCGAAGGTGGTGGCGACGAGGGGTGGGAATTGGGCGGGTATGGGCGCCCATGGGCACTTGAAGCATCGGGCTGGGCGGGTCGGGCACAAAATTTCAATGGATATTAGGGTAAGCGGGTTAATCGGGCGGGCAATTTTAAAATTTGCCTTGTCCATTACCCGCCCAAGCCCATTAAGAAGCTCGGGTAATTCGGGTATGGGCGGGCGGGTAGCGGGTAATCTCATGACTTGAAAAAATTCACTTTTTCCTCTCCTTTTATAAAATCTCCAAACACCTTTCCTGATTCTAAAGAGACAATGTGAGATTAAAACTAGACATTATTTGTATTGTTTCTTTTACGAATTTAATCTCACATTGAAAACTAATGAAGAATTCTCATGAGATATAATAAAACTTATCCCACTTTTTGTTCCCTCAAAGCCAAAGACTACTTCAGTATTCAACTAGGAATTCTCTTGGGCCACTGGAAATGCATTGGGTTCGTGTGATTGCCCTTAAACATATTGTTTACCATCTCAACTAAGCCTAGCAACATGGACGGTTGGGCTTCATCAACCCATAAAGTTGATGTAATTTGGTTGGTTATCAATGGGTGAGCTTAAGTGGGTGCGGGCATGGGCGGGTGCGCGGGTAGAGGTTTTAACCCATGCCCGCCCACCAAAATTTGGCGGGCTGGGCGGGTTGTGCCCGAGACGGGCGCGGGCGTCCATGGTCCTCGTTGGGCTCGGGTGCTCGTGGGCGGGTTCGGGCTTATGGGCAAAATTCCCACCCCTACTGGCGACCTTCAAATGTGGAGACGAATTTTCGGCCATTATGAGGAAGTGGCGCAAGTTGTGGTTCCAGGTTGCCTGGGAGGCAGCTCGGTGTTTCTATTCTCTCAAGGACTTTGTCCCCCTGCACCATATCGACAAAGACAGGGTGGCCATGTTCGTCAATGCGGTGGCCGCTGACCAGGGCTCTAGAGAAGACTTCCCTTTAGCGATGACGACTGGGATAGCGAGGCAGCTGCTTCTGTGGTTCCGGTGGATGACAATTCTGATGAAGGTTCTACTTTCTATGTCCCTCAACCCAATCCTGATGATCTTCCTGACCCTTCTCCTTCTGAATAGGAGCTTTAATTCATTTTGTTCTTTGTCCTTCCTCTGTGTTTTGTTTCATATTTTGATTATTCATATTGGGATCTTATTTGGTTGTTGACTCTACTTTTGTTTTTATTTACTCCTGAGTTTCCTTCGTTTAATGCTACACAAGAGATCTCACAGACTAATGTTAATATATTCCTAGGCTTACTAATGCAATCTTCCTGCACAAAAGAAGAGTTAAAACCTATTTTAGCATGACCTATCTGACTAACTTCCTCTGCAAAATAAAGCCCAAATTAGCCCTATATAATTATTCTCGGACCTGGATTCCGCCCCTGGTCATGGCCTTAGCTACCAATGTTGTTTCGTTGGCTTGAGCTCAACTAGTTGCGCTAGGACTTCTTCTTAGGCCTCTGGTCGTATCTTGGGCTACCAGAGCTATTTTTATTGGTTTGAGCTCCACTAGTTTCATTAGGACTTCTCCCTGAGACCTTTGGTCGTAGCTTGGGCTACCAGAGTTGCTCGTTTTCGTCGGCTTGAGCTCGACTAGTTTCGTTAGGACTTCTCCTTGAGGCCTATGGTCGAAGCTTGGGCTACCAGAGCTGTTTTCGTCGGCTTCAGCTCGACTAGTTTCGTTAGGACTTCTCCTTGAGGCCTCTGGTTGTAACTTGGGCTACCAGAGCTGCTTTCGTCGGTTTGAGCTCGACTAGTTTCGTTAGGACTTCTCCTTGAGAACTCGAATGAGAGGTCGCCTTTTAGTAAAATGAGATTGACAAAGTCTCCTCCTATTTTAAGTAAAATATCGTTTTTGCCAAAAAAAAGGTTCGCAGGTAGTAACGATGCTCTCCCGCCTAACGGCTCTTATGGTTAGGCAAACTACAACTTGAAAAGTATCGTACCTGAATGGCTACAGTCTTATTCTTGCATGCCCTCCTTGTGTCCCTGGGGGGTGGCTTTCCCTTCGCCCATGATGGTTGGGAAGGTCGCTCTTTTGCTGCAATTCCGGGCGGAGACAACATAACATTCCCTAGCCGTTGCCTAATCTCCCCTCACGACTCCCACGAGGTTTGTTCCCGGGATCGGGAATTTCATCATTAGGTGGTTTATGGATATGATCGCCTTTGATTCCCTCAGGAAGTTTCTTCCCAGGATGATGTTATAGGCGTGTTGTCTATCGACTATTACGAAGTTTAGCATTATTGCTCTGCTGGTCGCCCCTTCTCCGATGAGTATGGGTAAGGCGATTATTCCTCCGGTCTCCACCCGGTTGTCTCCGAAACCCATTAGGTATCGCTCACAGGTTTCCGTATGTTGTGCCCTCACTTGGAGCTTTTGCAGGCACACTCTGCTTAAGACCTCGGAGGACCCCCTGGTGTCGATTAGGATGCGTCCGACACTCCAATTAGCTACCAGTGTTGTTATTACCAAGGGGTCAGTATGAGGCATGATTCTTCCTCTTAGGTTCTCATCTATAAAGACTACGGGGGCGTCTTCTCGACATGTGGCGATGGGAACGTCATAATTTCGTCCTCTCGTCTACGCCTCTTGTTTCTTTTGTTCGCTTCGTAAACCGGGCCTCCGGCTATGACGTTGATGTCGTCTCACGTTTCTGGCTCTAGTCTTGTTGTTTTTTCCTCTGGCTTTCCTCTTGGTCGGCTTCCTTCTTTCGTTTGAGCTCTTCCACCAGCGTCTTGGTGGTGTCCTTGAGAAGTCGTATCAAGTTTGATTGGCTCTGAGTCAACGTCTCGATGAGTGTCAGGTTAAATACCCATTCGAGGTTCGTCTCTGCCTTTTGAAGAGCTCCTGATCTGACCATGGTGTTGTGACTGGCAAAGTCTGATGTTTTGCAGTCGTCGTGACATCTCCTATCAGGGGTGTTTACTCGTCCTTCGGCCTGTTTTCCCACGAAAGCCCCGAGAAAGGCTTGGGCGAGTTCTTCAAATGATTTTATGGACTAGGGGACCATCGGCCGATACTGCTCCTTAGCTGGCCCTTCCAATGTGGTCGCAAAGAGCGCACACCAGACGTTTTGATTAGTCGTGTAGAGGCTCATTACCGCCACGTAGTTCGTGAGGAATCTCCTTGGGTCCTCTTGTCCCCGGTGTTGTTCCAAGCAGGGAACCTTCAGGTCCTCGGGGCTCCTGGATTCCAATGCCTCCTGCTCCAGAGGGGACTGGTGGGTTTCCCGTGCCACCTTCCTCATTATTGCCTCGGCTGTGTGGAGGCTTTCTCGCAGCCGCGCAATCCCCCTTTCTTGTTGCTTGCGTTTGATTTTAAGTCGCTCAATAGCTGCTACGAATACGATCTGGTTAAGAGACATCTTCGGGGCCCCGCAAATGCGTAGTTTTCTGATGGCATGTTTATCTAGTGGATTTCGAAGAAACGATTAGTTCTGAAAAGTTAATAAAAATAGTTCAGGTTACCAGACTAATGATTTTGCTGGAGAGATGCCCTCCTTCTAGCGCCAAATGCTGATGTCAAAAAATGGCCTTCCGTTATATCAGCATGAAACAGGGAGTTGATGCATGACAGCCTCCGTTAAGTTAAATGTTTTGTTTGTCAGGTTAGACCCTATCGATTGAATCTGCTTCCAGCTCTGGTTCTTTACTTCTCCTACTCCTCATTCCTTGCTCCTGCTCCTGGCTCCTGCTCCTGGCTCCTTGCTCCTGCTCCTGCTTATTACTCCTGTTCGTCTGCTCCCAAGGGGGGAAACTTGCAAAGGGTTCGAAAACCGTTCCGACGCTCAAGCCAGTCAGGGTGCTCTTTGTAGTAAAAGAATGAATATTGATTGATCCTTTTAGGGGCAAGTTATGAGAACTCAAAGTTAACTGTGATCTTTTAGGTTTCAGAGATCGTGTCCTTTGAAGGACGATTTGGGGGCCTTTTATAGGCTTAAGAGGCGGCAATGATTGTCGTGGAGGGAAGTTTTCCCTATGTGTTTATCTCGTATCCAGGATAGATGAAAGTTCCCAAGTTTAAGGATCTTTCATAGATATCTTTTCGATGTGATAGATTTTTTGGGAGAAGTTTCCTCCCTTGGACGCGTGAAGTCCAAACTTGCTTAAACACTTAGAGAACTGTAACTGACTGAGATCTCTGTGGAGATTCTGGGATTAAGTCGGTAGGTGCTTGGTGTGCTTTGCCTTCGCAGTTCTGGGCGTAAGGCATCGACCGAACCTACGTGGACCACCCTTATTCCTTTAGAGACCCTAGGGTTGATCCGTTCATGCCAGGGGCGTTACAAGGTTTGTTTCCTCTAGCCGACCTCCCAGTTAGGGGAGTACGTGACGGATCGTCGAGGGTTCAGCTGACCTGCTACCTTAAGTCGGGTTGACCCCGTGGACTTCAGGTCCGATCTTGACTCTTCAGAAGTTAGTCAATGTCTGGACATTTTATGCATCATCAAAACCTGCAAAGGGTTCGAAAACCTCTCTAACGCTCAATACAGTCAGGGTGTTCTTTGCAGTAAAAGATTGAATATTGATGAACCTTTTTTGGGGCGAGTTATGGGAACTTTGTGTAAGTGGTGATCTTTCTCGTTGAGAGATCGTGTCTTGTAGAAGACGAAGGGGGGACCTTTTAAAGGCTGAGGTAGGCCGACTGTGATTAGACGCTCTAGATTAGGCGGTTGTGATCCACCGTTTAGGGAAGTTCCCCACTGTCCGTGGTTAAGGTTTCCTTTGTAGTTATCTCGTATCTAAGATAAATAAAAGTTACTACGTTAAAGGATCCTTCGTAGATATCCTACCGAGGTGATAGATCTTCTAGGAGATGTTTCCTCCTTTGGGACTCTCGAAGTCAAAGCTTGCTTAAACACTTAAGATCTGTAGCCAACTGAGATCCTTAAGGAGATTCCTGGATTGAGTCGGTAAGTTGTTGGCACGCTTCTGTCTCCATATTTTAATGTGAGAGGCATCGGCCTAACCTACGCGGACCCCATCATTCCTTTGGAGACTCCAGAGCTGATTTGTTTGTGCCAGGGGTGAAACAGGTCTGATACCTCTAGCTGACCTCCCAGTTAGGGGTGTAGGTGGTGGAGTGTTGAGGGCTTAGTTGTTATGTTGCCTTAAGCCGGGTTGGCCCGTTGGACTTCAGGTCCGTTCTTGACCTTTTGACGTTAGTCAACGTCTAGACATCTTGTGCATCATCATGAGTCCCGCCACTCCTTAGTCGAAAGTAGATAGATTGAGGAGTAGAAATGACTCTCAAGTTTAGACATTTAAACATCTTAAATAACTCTAAAGACAACGGGTATACCTGGACCAAAGCTATTTCGTGAAGCTCGATTGTTTCTTTTGAGTTTCTTAAGCTCCGTGTTCCGGGACTGATCTTAGCTGAGTTGTTTGTGAAGCTTTTTCTTTAACTGTGCTCCGAGGATCCTTTTGTTGGAGTTGTTCTTAGCCTGAGCCGTCTGAGGGATGGTTCCTCGAATACGTGCACAAGTATCTTTTCTCGCGTGACACGTTTCGATTTCGGCCTGAGGAGATTGATTTCTGCTTCCATGCGTGAGTTTGTGACATCATGGACCAGATCTTGTGATCACGCATTTTCGGCGTTAATCTTTTAGGTAACTACTCACGGTACCTCTGTTGCGATGTGTGGGCACGTGGCATCCTCACTACAAAAAAATAGCCTAATGGGGACAGACATTTTTACGTCTGTCCCTAACACATTCAAAATAGGGGACCGTTTGTTAATATCTGTCCCTACAAAATTTAGGATAGGGACAAACAGATATACTTTTGGGACAAATAGATATCGATCAAGAGCAACAAACTGTTAAAAACAGTTAATCGCGGTTCCTAAAAGGAAATAAAAGGTAACGATAGATTAAACTCTAAATCCCTACTGCACAAAAAAAATACGATTCGCAGGAGAACTCTCAAGTAGTTGAAAGGTGCTCGTTCAGAAATGTCTCAAAGTTTGAGAGTATTCTGAATTGTTGTTCATAAGCCCTTAAGGTCGAAATAGTTATAGAAGATAAAAGCCATAGACCTGCGCAGAG
>BEHA01003994.1:14231-26091 GCA_002897215.1 Eschscholzia californica subsp. californica
AGGGTACTAGGGTTATGGTTAATCTTTATGCCTTACACCATAACAAGAATGTTTTTAATGATCCTTTTAAGTTCATGCCTGAGAGGTTCTTGAAAGTTGATAATCAAGATGCTAAAGGGAAAGCAATGGATCAATCACTTTTGCCATTCAGTGCAGGTATGAGAATTTGTGCAGGAATGGAGTTGGGAAAACTTCAGTTTAGTTTTGCACTTGCTAATCTTATTTTTGCATTTAAATGGTCTTGTGTTGATGATGGTGTTCTTCCTGATATGAGTGATGAATTAGGTTTTGTTCTTTTAATGAAGACCCCACTGAAAGCTCGAATCAATCCTCGTAACTAATAAACCGGTGTGGTGGTTAATGACCCTTCATCTGATCTTGGGATGGATGGGTTACTGGTTCCATTAAGTTTGTGTTAATACAGTTAGTATGCTGTATGGTTATGTTGGTTTGTTGTTGTTAATTAGGATCTTGGTGTTATGTAGTTGTAATATCTCATAAATTGGGTATGTTTTGTTTGGTACAAGAATAAGAGTTTGCTTGGTTGTCTCTCTTAAGTTTCTTCTCCATATTGTAGTTTTTAAGAGGACTAGGTTCCTATCGTGCTCGTACAGGTAACGCCGTACCATCATCTACCTAGAATTAGTTGCATTCTTTAATCATATTGTTTTCTTAGATCAATGTAGAAACAAAATTTAGTAAAATATACGGAGGGGAGAGTAAATAAGTTTGATTTGATTAGGAGATAAAAAGATAGGTCAAGCGGAGAGAATTAAGGGAAAAATAGTTCGAAATTGATAGTTTTTGCAATCTCGTCCCTTTTTCTCTCTCATGTATCTAAATTGACTTAGGCATTAGGTTATATAAATTAAAGAGTTAAAAAGAAATCATTCTCTTTGATTTTTACAAATTCCAAAGAAAAAATGGACGAACCAACTTGCCTCCCCCTTAATTGACAGACTTGTGTTTGTGTTGTTTCTTTTTGAGATCTTCAACATATTTATCTGTTACAAGAGATATAGCTATGCCAAAACTAAATAATCCCAATAGTCAAATTGGTGGTGCGTGACCAGGTTAGCATGGTGATTCAAATATTGTGGCCTGGTTCGGGATCCGGAGAGGACCTACTAAACCCCGAACAGCTCGAAATTAACGGGCCAGACTAGTCAGGGCCAAAATCACCCCATGCCTTCAATTATTGTTTTTTAAATATAAAAACATCTTTATTGTCAGTTTTTGGGGTAAATGATAAGTTCTTCCATAAGAAAAGATTATGTATTATATAAGTGCACAATGTAGTGTAGTGTAGTGCGCTATGTGTAGGTTTTCGCAAATGCTCTTTCAACTTTTCAAATTTACAACTTTTTTTTTTCAAATTTACTTGACATTTTCAAATGTGTAATATAAAAAGTATTAGAGGTATTGAACCCGACCCGTCACGGTCCGTCCATTCACACGTCCAAGGCCAACCAACCGGTTTCGCCTCCTTTTAATTATTGTATTCCACCTCCTTCTAATTATTGTATTCCACCTCCTTCTAATTATTTGTATAAGGGTTTCTAATTGTATTATATTTAGGACTCATGTAATTCTATATATATACCCACATTGTAAACCAATATCAATAAGCAAAGTTGATTGTATTTTAATCTCTCCTCTTGGTTAGCTTATCTTTCTCGTTCTCATCTTGCTCTTGGTCGATTAGAAAATTCAATTTCTATAACTTCACATGGTATAAGAGCCAAGTTATTTTTTTCAGAAACGATGTCTTTTACCGAGGACGTTAACTCTGCTGCTACTACTACTACTCAACTTAATGCACCTTTTGATGTTCATCACCCTGATTCACCCACCACAATTCTCATCACCCCACTTCTTTCTGGGGATAATTATGCCTCTCGGTCTTGAGGTATGAAAAAGGCTCTTCGAGCCAAAGATAAACTAGGTTTTGTTGATGGTTCTTTCCCAAAACCTAGTTCTCCCAATGATATTCACTCTTGGGAACGTTGCAACGATTTGGTTGCAAGTTAGATTATTAATTCAGTCGATCCTCGTATTCGTACTTCTATTCTTTATGATGATAACGCTGCCGATATATGGCGTAACTTATTTGATTGTTTTCATCAAACTAATGCTCCTAAGATATTCCAACTTAAACGAGCAATTTCTTCCTTGAAGCAAGAGTCGCTTGATGTCTCTACGTATTTTACTACTTTGAAATCCCTTCAAGATGAACTACAATCATTAATGGTTACCAAACCATGTAGTTGCAATCATGGCAAGTCACTTATTGATCGTGTGAATCAAGAAAGAGCAATGGAGTTTTTGCAAGGACTACATGACCGTGTTTCGGCTATTAGTAATCAAATCTTAATCAAGGATCCGTTCCCGTCTCTTCTTAAGATACATAGTCTTGTCAAGCAAGAAGAATTTCAGCAAAATATCATGCTTGACACTCCCATGGTCTCGGATTCGGCCATTCTTGCCATTGGTCAATCGGATCAATCTTCTCGATCGTCCAAACCGACCGGACCGAGGTTGATAAATCACACCTGAAACGTCCACGACCCTTATGTGATTATTGTGGTCTGCATGGTCACTTTAGCGCCTTTTGTTATCAACTTCATGGTTACCCGGATCATGTTCGCAAAGCTAGGTCAACTTCGGTTGCAACTGTCCAACAAAACTTGGAGGTGCCTGCAGCCACTTCAATGTCTGTTGAACAATATCGCCTCCTCGTCTCTCTTATCCAAAACAACGACCAACAGCCTACAGGCTCCCCCTCAATCGATCCTACCTCTCCCTTCATCAACTCGACCATTGATCCGTCGGAAAACATTGACTATTACCAACCATTCTCCATGATCCGTCGGAAAAAGCCCGTCACAAATAAGCCCCATTTTTGTAGTGTCTCTATACTCTAAACCATGGATTGTTTATTCGGGAGCTGCAAGGAATATTTGCTCTTTTCTTTCCTTGTTTACTTCTTACACTCTTGCTCCACCGAACTTCTATGTTCGTCTTCCAGATAATTCACGTTCCCGGGTTCACCAAATTGGTTATGTCACTTTCAAATCAAATTTTACTCGAGAAGTGGTTCTTCATATCCCTTCTTTTCACTTCAATTTGATTTCTGTTTCTTAAATTACAAAGTCTCTTTATTGTAATGTTAATTTTGATTCTATGTCTTGTGTCTTTTATGACCAAGCAACGACAAGGACGATTGGACTTGGTGATCAATACGATGGATTATATTTTCTACGCACGGAACCTCGTATTTTGGCATTTTCTTTACCGTTAGATAATTTTTCTTCTTTTAGTATATGGCATTGGCGTCTAGGCCGCCCATCTCCTTCCCGTTTTAAGTATTTAGCTAGTCGTTTACCTTGTATGGGTTTTTCTTTTATTAATAATATTAATAAAGTTCCCTGCACTATTTGTCTAGTTTCTAAAGCTTCTCGTTTACCTTTTTCAATTAGTACTTCAACTACTTCTCACCCTTTTGAATTTGTTCACACTGACTTATGGGGACCCTTTCCTGTCCTCTCTACTTTTGGAAGTCATTATTTTCTCACTTTGGTTGATGACTTTAGTTAGTGTACATGGCTTTTTCTAATGCCTGCCAAATCTGATGTATTCACTTTCGTTTCCAAATTTTTTAACTATGTTACAACTCAATTTCGGACTTCCATTCAAATTTTTCGTTCTGACAATGGTACCGAGTTTCTCAACTCAAAATTAATACTTTTTTTTTTTCTGATAATGGGATCCTTCATCAAAGAAGTTGTACCCACACTCCTCAACAAAACGGTGTTGTTGAGAGGAAACATCATCACAGTCTTGAAGTGGCCCGTTCTTTTTGTCTTCAAGCACACCTTCCCCCTCCTTTTGGGGAGAATGTGTCTTTACCGCCGTTTATCTTATCGATAAACATCCTACTCCGATTTTAGACGGATTGTCTCCACATGAAAAGTTACTTGGTTCTCCACCAAATTTGTCACATCTTTGTGTTTTTGGATGTTTATGCTATGCTAAATTCACATCCACTAAGTCTAAACTTGATCCAAAAGCTTTTCCCGGTATTTTCCTTGGTTATCCTCATGGTCAAAAGGGCTACAAGGTTCTTAACCTTTCCACCAATCGCATCATCACTTCTCGTGATGTCATTTTCAAGGAGGACACTTTTCCAATGGCCGATCTTCCTTCTTCTTCACCGACCATTCGTACTCCTTCTTCATTTATTATAATCTTGGCTGACGACTCTGTCACTTTCCGGCGTCCTGACGATGTCGTCGTTCACCGTCCCGCCCACGATGTCCCGCCGGTCACCATACCCGCGGATCATCAAGGTCATCCGACCAAAAATCGCCTTCCTTTGAAACACCTTTCGGATTATATTTCCACCTCTTCGACTGACTCTGCAGTCCGGTTCCCTCTCTGTGATTACATTTTTCTGGATTGTCTCTCTCCAACTCATAGGTCTTTCATTGGTTCAGTTATTTCTCATACTGCACCCTCCTCCTTTGCCGAGGCTATAGAATCTCCCAATTGGCGTGACGCTATGGCAGCCGAAATCAAGGCTCTGGAATCAAATAATACATGGTCTGTTGTTCCCTTACCACTAGGCAAACACCCCATTGGCTCCAAATGGGTGTATAAGATTAAATATCGTTCAGACGGATCTATCGAACATTATAAAGCCTGCCTCATCGCCAAAGGGTACACTAAGATCGAAGGGCTTAATTATCATGTCACTTTTGTTTCGGTTGCAGAAATGGTCACTGTCCGTGGTCTTCTCTCTCTTGCCTCCATAAAGGAATGATCTGTTCATCAATTAGATGTTAACAACGTCTTTCTCCAAGACGATCTGTAATGATGCATAAATTGTGCAGACGTTGACTGATGTCAAAGTGTCAAGATTTGACCTGAAGTCCAACAGGTCAACTCGGCTTAAGGCAGCAGAACAGCTAAGCCCCCAACGCTCCGCCACCTACCTCCCTAACTGGGAGGTTGGTCGGGATAAGCTAGGAGGTTTTAGCTCTATTTCTCCCCCGACACGAACAAATTAGCCCTGGAATCTCTCAAAGAATGAGGGGGGTCTACATAAGCTAGGCCGATGTCTCATGCCCTAAACTGGGGAAGCAGAAGCGAGCCAACAGCTTACCGACTTAATCCCGGAATCTCCCTAGAAGATCATAGTCGGTTAAAGATCTTAAGTGTTTAAGAAAGTTTGGACTCCAAGAGTTTCAAAGGAGAAAATATCTCCCCAAAGATCTATCACCTCGGCAGGATATCTACGAAGTATCCTTGAACATAGGAACTTCCTGTTATCTTAGATACGAGATAGACTCTAAGGGAAATTCCTAGATACGAATAAGAGGTAACTTCTCTAATGGTTTGACGGTAGCCGCATCTCCTACGCCACTTATCACAGTCGACCCAACATCGCCTATAAAAGGGTCCCCCCTCGTCTTCCATAAGACACGATCTCTGGACTAGAAAGATTCCCACTTTTCACTGAGTAACACATAACTCGCCCCCAAAAGGATCAATCAATATTCATTCTTTTACTGCAAAGAGCAACCTGACTGTCTTGAGCGTCCGAGCGGTTTTCGAACCCTTTGCAGGTTTTCCCCCCAAGAATCAGGAGCTAGGATCACGGAGCTGGAAGGGCTTCAGGTTTTCCCTGTTTCATACTGATATAACGGAAGGCCATTTTTTGACATCAACATTTGGCGCTAGAAGGAGGGGATCTCCAGCAATATCATCAAATTGGTAACTCGAACTCTCCCTCACTCTCGAAACTAACCGTTTTCTTAGCCCTTCTGGCAACCATGTCCTCCGAAGAACACACCCTCCAAGGGTCTCAGGTCAGACTTCCTAATCTGGTCGTACTTATGGCCGAAATCGAGAAACTCAAGGCTGATCAATTGCAAAAGAAGGAAGAGATGAGACGATTGCAAGAAAGCCTAGTTAACACATAACTCAGAAAGGAGGTAACCACCCTAGTCAGAACTGGAAAGGAGGGAGTCTTTTACGACGATCCCACAACAGATATGCGAGAGTGAGGTACGACGAACCACTTCCATAACTATTTTTTTTCAACTTATCTTACAATAAGGCCAGTAGGCTATTATGTAGCAGTAGCTACAGTACCTATTAATAAATAATGCTTTCCAAAAACAAGTATTATTCAAGGAGAAGTCTTAGTTAAACTAGTCGTGCTCAAGCCGACGAAATAGCCCTAGTAACGAAGGCCACAACCAGGGGCCCTAAGGAGAAGTTCTGGTTAAACTAACTTTGCTAAAGCAAAACGGACAACCATGATAGCGAAAGCAACGACCAGGGTCCCTTAGGAGTAGTCTTAGTTAAACTAACTTTGCTAAAGCAAAATGAATAGCCTTGATAGCGAAAGCAACGACCAGGCCAAGGAGAAGTCCTAGCTACACTAGTCTTGCTCAAGCCGACGAAATAGCCCTGATAGCGAAAGTGACGACCAGGGGTCCTAAGGAGAAGTCCTAGCTAAACTAGTCCTGCTCAAACCGACGAAACAACCCTGGTAGCCCAAGCCACGACCAGGGGCCCAAGAAGAAGTGCTAGTTAAACTAGTCGTGCTCAAGCCGATGAAATAGCCTTAGTAGCGAAAGCTACGATTAGGGGCCAAGGTTAAACTACGAAGTTACTCGGAAATTATAATATATGGCTAACTTGGGTTTCTATTTTGCAGTGAAAGTTAGTAAGAGTAGGGCATGATAAAATAGGTATAACTTTCTTTGTTATGTTGCAGAAGCGATCATACAGAGCATGCGTAGTAAGTTAGGAAAATTTCATCAGTAAGCTAGGGTTCCAATAACAAAATAATCAACTATGTTGGTCAAAAGTCCCATGTGATTACAGGAACAAAGGAAAGACGATCAGCATTCTAAAAATAAAAAACGAAAAACACCTGCCTCCATATAAGTATGGCGAGCAGGGAAACATAGAAATACATACCAAAACAGGAAGGAGGACAACTCAAAATTTCATCAATCAAAGAGGAACAAATACAAAGGACGAACAGAGAAAAAATCCAAGCACTTAAAACAATCAAAGTCCCTCTTCGGGGGGAGAAGGGTTAGGACGACCACCAGAGCTGGGTTGAGGCACCGAGAAAGTAAAGCCCTCAACAGAATCATCATCTACCAAGGTCACAGAAGCAGTAGTCTCATCGTCACTAAAGGGGAGGTCTTCCTTTACGCCCTGCTCAGCAGCAACAGAGTCAACGTGCTCAGCCACTCTTTCTTTGTTAATACGGCGCAGAGGAGAAGACTCGTCAGGGGCGTAGTAGCGACGAGCAGATTCCCAAACAGCCTTGAAACTCAACTTGTGCTGCTTCCTAAAGATTTTGTAAAATTCGTCTCCACTAAAGCTGGCGATTGCCTTCTCCCGGTTCAAACGGGCTAGCTCGATGATGTTGCGGTGAGCCTCTTGAAGGGAAATTTTATCCTTTTCCCTCAGAGTTACAAGACCAGCCTCCCTCTCCTTATGGGCTTTGAGCTATTCCTCGAGAGCAGAAATACGAGCACTAAACTGCTCAGATTATAGCGCGGAGCTGGACTGAGATTACTCGGTCTGCAACTTCCAAGAATCTCGATCGGCGACAGTGACCTTCAAGTCGGTACACAATATTTCAGCCTCGGTCTTGAAAGATTGGGCGCCCTGCTAACACCGGGAAAACTGAGCCTCCAAGCGTTCAATTTGGCTCAAATAGGAGGCAACATCTTGGCTAGCCCGAGAGCCCTGCAATAAAACATAATCAGCTAAAAAGGAGTAACATAAAATGTCGGATGGCTAGGTCAGAATGAACACAATACCTCGCCCAGAAGATGTTGATCGAAGACATTGACTATTGAGGCCGAGAAACGACAAAGGCCTCTGGGCCAACGGGACAACTTAGAAGGAAGCTCAGCGACAACATGATCCTTTCCCTTGTCAGCCCTGGAGAAGCAACTGGTCCGGGTTCGAGAAGCGACAACCCCGCTCTTCAACAGAGGAGTCACCTTGAAAGAAGACCCAAAGGAGCCGATAGAGTGACGGGAGTTACGGGCTCACGGATAGTGATGCCGGCGGAGCTCCCCTCAGCCACCGGCTTGGTACGAGGCTTCTTGACACCAGAAGAAGATGGTTGATCACCAGTTCTGACACGTTTCTTGAGGAAAACTAAAAAGGGAGAAAGGGGAAAATGCACAAATAAGAAAAGAACAAAAGGAACACAAAGACGAAGAAGAAATCACGAAACACATACCCGGATGAGAAGAAATGACACCAGCCGCAAGAAGAGCGTTAAAATCAGCAAAGTCTTCAAAAACCAACCCATCTTTCCCTCTATCCAAGGCGGGCATAGCCTTAAAACACTTGATATCTTCAGCATCAGGGGAAAACTTGGGAAGTTCGATCGGAAAATCAGGAGTACGAGCAACGAAACCGAAATCCTTGGCAGCGTCCAAAGGACGGACAAATTTAAGAAGAACCTCTCTTTGTAATCCTTGGGAGTAGACGGAGCAGAGCAGAACGACCCCAAGCGAGAGGAAAGATAACACCAGAAGTGATCGTTGGACTTAATAGATCTTATCGAAGGCATAGAGACTGACCTTTTCACCCAGATGCTTACAGAGCAAGTAAAACACCATGATCGTCATCACATCGTCAGGACTCATTTGAAATAGGTAAATGCCTAATGATTCAACAAGTCCACCAGAAAAGTTACAAAAGGAAAAAACAAGCCCAACTTGAAGAAAACCTCATAAACGCCAACACGACGGTCGGAGGTGAGGCAGACCCGTTCATCATGAGGGGGGTGAAGGGGCTCAATAGAGGCTAGAAACAAGTGCTCCACACGAAGATTATCAAGATCCTTCTGAGTCGTCGAACTAGGGTGACGTCTCTGACCAAGATAAGAAGAATCAGGAGTAGGAGCAGCCACTGTTTCGAGAAAAGGGAAGAGAGAACGGGGTTTTTGGAGAACAATCTAGAACGGCGATAAAAAGAGCAGAAATGGGAAAGATAAAACGAACAGATATATCTTGAGGGTCGAGCTACTTATAGTGCAGCCCCAAAGGCGATATCAACTGCGGATCCGTGCCAATGCGAATCGCGAATAGGAATCCAACAAGTGGAGGCAATAACTAATGGCCGAGAAAAAGCAAATACCCTCGAGGCCAAACAAATACGAAAGGAAAAAAACACAATTGAGATAAAAGAAATTATTCGTTCATAATTCTTTAAACAACACCCGTTACAAAGAAAATTACAAATAAGGACATCCAAGGTGGACTGGATGATCAAATATCTATCACAGAAGAAATTACGAGAGGGAAGAAAAAACAGTTGAGGACAAGAAAAAAGGTGTCGGACGAACTGAAGCCGAATCCACCAACACCCACCTCATAACCCACGAATAGAAACAAAAACTAATAAATCTCGAGAAAGCATTAAAAAAGTAAAGGAAAAGAAAAAATCGAGGAACGGGAACGGCTAGAAGACATCCCAACAACACCAATGACACAATCTAGAAGAGAATCCTCCCATTCAGAGCATTACCTCATGAAAAGTTTGCTGCCAATCGACCTCTAGAAGTATCTCCCCTATAAGAGGAGAAGGAGAGGCCTTGGCAGGAAAGAAGAAATCTTCGACCAAAATCCAAGCCTAGAATAGCATCTAGCCCACTACCATCTTGGGGGCCAGATCCAAATTAGCACCTCGGGTCGCCACCCCCATTGTCAAAATATCTGCCTTTCGCCACCACCATCATCAGAAGAATATCTTTTGAAAGAACATCAACTATGAACTCGAACATGGGTCTCATCTCAAAGTTACCAAGAGGGAAGGGCAAAAGAGAAATATCAAAAAGGCAGAACGATTAGAAAGATTGTTCATGGAAAAACTTAATCACAAGAAGGCTATTTATAGTGGAAGAAGAAGACCAAGGGATTCTCTCAACAAATAAGAGAACATCAAAACCAAAGAAGGAAAAAAGCACCTCGATAACATGCAAAGCCATAATGACGAAGTATCTGGGTGCGACTCAAGACTTACTGGGTCAGGGAAGGAATTAATGGGCCTGACAAGGCTCGTCCATCTCCCCAATCGCAAGACGACACGTGCCCACGCATGACAACAGAGGTGTCGTTGGCAGTTACCTAAAAGATCAACGCCGAAGACGAGGGATCAGAAGATCAAATCCATGACGTCACAGATTCACGCATGGAAGTATAAATCAATCTCCTATGGCAGAAATCAAGACGTGTTACGCGTGCTCATATTGGGAAAACCACTACTCAGACGGCTCTGGGTGAGAACAGCTTCGATGGACGACTCCTCATCAACACAGTTCAAGAAAAAACTACACGAATAGCTCAGGTAAAAATAAACCCCGGGATACGGAGCTCAGAAAACTCGAAGGGATTGACCAAGCTTCACGAAACAGCTCTTGTCCAGGTATACCCTTTGTCTTTAGGGTCATTTAAAATGTCTTAACTTGAGAGTCACTTCTACTCCTCAATCTCTCTACTTTCGACTAAGGAGTAGCGGGACTTATGATGATGCATAAATTGTCCAGACGTTGACTTACGTCAATAAGTCAAGATTTGACTTGCACTCCAACGGGTCAACCCGGCTTAAGGCAGCTGAACAACTAAGCCCTCAATGCTCCTCCACCTACGCCTCTAACTGGGAGGTCGGCCGGGACAAGATAAGAGGTATCAGCTCTATTTCACCCCCGGCACGAAGCCCTGGAATCTCTCAAGGAATGAGGGAGGTCCGCATAAGGTAGGCCGATGTCTCACGCCCTAAACTAGAGAGGTAAAAGCAAGCCAACAGCTTACCGACTTATTCCAGGAATCTCCCTAAAAGATCCCAGTAGGTTAAAGATCTAAAGTGTTTAAGCAAGTTTGGACTTCAATAGTCTCAAAGGAGAAAGTATCTCCCCAAAGATCTATCACCTCGACAGGATATCTACGAAGTATCCTTGGCCATAATAACTTTATCTTAGATACGAGATAGACTCTAAGAGTAATCCTAGATACGAATAAGAGGTAACTTCTGTAACGGTTTGGAGGCAGCCGCCTCACCTACACCACTTATCACAGACGCCTATAAAAGGGGCCCCATCGTCCTCCATAAGACACGTTCTCTCGACCAGAAAGATCCCCACTTTTCACTGAGTAACACATAACTCGCCCCTAAAAGGATCAATCAGTATTCATTCTTTTACTACAAAGAGGAACCTAACTGTCTTGAGCGCCCGAGCAGGTTTCGAACCTTTTGCAGGTTTTCCCCCAAGAATCAGGAGCTAGGAGCAGCAGCACGGAGCTGGAGCAGAAGCTGGAACGAAGAGCAGACAGAAGGAATCCTAATCAACTCACAGAATATTCGATAATAACGGACCCTGTCATGGATCAAGACCTTGTTCCATGCTGATATATAATGGAAGGTCATTTTTTGACATCAGCATAATTCTTACTCGGTTCTCCAAATAACTATCTCTGATCTACTCTATCTTTTGTCGAGTTGTTCCGAACACAACGCATTTTCTTATATAGGGGCGAGCCCACATAGGGGCACGTGCCCCCACGGACCAAATGTGAGTTTTCCTGAGGACTTTAAAACCTAATAGATTGCTGTGCTTACATAATAGTTTAGGCATTTATAACCCACACTCCAACTGACTTTAAAGTCAAACATGAGTTTTCTAACCTTCTAATCCTACCTTCGATTTCAAGTCCAGCCCATTAACAACTAACTGTTTGAGCTCATTTATTAGGTGGGAAATGTTAATTGCACTAACAATTTTTCTTACATGCACTCATATCACCTATGATTT